>JAXCGZ010008747.1:5000-22500 GCA_037179515.1 Halocaridina rubra
ATATATATATATATATATATATATATATATATAATATATATATATAATAAGAAGAGAGAGAGAGAGAGAGAGAGAGAGAGAGAGAGAGAGAGAGAGAGAGAGAGAGAGAGAGAGAGAGAGAGAGAGAGAGAGAGAGAGAGAGAGAGAGAGAGAAATGTATATGTAGCCAACTTACCAAGAAATCCTCAATTCACAACCAAACTGAGCATTAACCACTGCACTCCCTCGGTGGAATATATGCAATACAGTGTCATTTGCTCCCGAGGAACAGACCCACTTCCTGCTCAAAATTGTGTCAAGCCCCCAGCAGCCGGCATATAAATTGCCCCTTTTAGAGGCATCTCTTCATAGTGTGATTATGCAAATCACATGACGGCCAATCGTGGCTCTGAAATTAGACTGTTCTTGGAGGGAGAGAATATAACGCACTCGCTGCTTTATCGGTGCACCAGCTCATATTTCTGAAATGCCAACAGTCCTAAAGGCTAGCTTGGTGCCTTTATAACTACCCTTTTCCCTGTTTCTTCCAGCGATTCGGTTTTACGTCATAAACTCCCTTTTCCATTAAGGGCTAGGATGGTGCCTTCCTTCGACATTTTGGGGAGAAAATTTCATGGGGTGGTAATTTAGTAGGGTGGTAATTTCGTCGGGAGGAATATTTGGGGGAGGAATTTTCGGGGAAGAATTTTTGGGGTGGATTTTACAGGGGTGGAATTTACATGGAACAGGTAGGTAAGTAGGTAGATAGGTAGGTAGGTAGGTAGGAAGAAGGTAGGTAGGTAGGTAGGTAGGTAGGTAGGTAGGTAGGTAGGTAGGTACCTTAAAAGTATGTATGCTTAAGGATAAAATATTGTTTTAGACTTCTGTAGAACGTAATACTATCTTTAGATATATGTCAAGGGAAAGCCTTGACCATGCAGCCAAATCCTCTGACCTATTCTTTACTTCCAATGCTACCAACTATTCATATTCTGTACTTTCCCCTCTTGGCGACTCTGACCAATCATTGAACTCAATATCTCCCTATTTTGCTCCCCATCCATCAATTCCTCCTACTCAGCACAGTCTTCGACACTTCGAGAGTACCCAGAGAGATGATTTGGATAACTATTTTCATATTTCATGCGATGACTATTACTTTCGAAACTGCAAAACTGATCAAGTAGTCCTAAAAGTTGCTGAGATCATAACCGCTGGAATAGGGGCGTTCATCCTTTCCTCTATAAAACCTTTTTCTCTCCCTATTCCTTAATTTGACCGGGTCTGCTTCACGGCTATTGAAGTCAGGAATCTGGCACACTGGTGGTACCAAGCCTCTCCTGATTTACTTCACTCAGCTTTCATTATGGCCAGAAATCACTGTGCAGCTCAGATTCGAAGTTCTAAGGCTCCTTTTTTAAGAAGAAAAATTGATGGTTTTAACTCATCTTCTACTAGTATATGTTTCTGATCCTTAGCCAAACCCTCTCCAAAAACTTCTGTAACTCAAGTTTTCCCCCTCTCATAAGTTCTGATAGTTCTATAGCTTGCTCTACCATTAACAAAGCCACTCTCTTTGGCTCTCATTTTTATGCTAACTCTTCCGCTAGCGACTCCAGCGCACCTGTTCCTCGTTCTTTACCCCCTATCTAACCTTATTCCGTCCCTATTTTTTCTTCACACAAAGTCAGTAAGATTCTTTATTCTCTAAAGACGAACAAGGCACCCGGACCCAATGATATTTCTACACGGTTCCTTAGGAGCTTACAAATGAACAGGTTTCTGATCTTCCCGATCTTTATCAGCTCATTCTCTCAATCAGTATTTATCCTTCATCTTGGAAGCATGCTCTAATTCAACCTGTTCTTAAGAAGGGTGATCATTCTATTCTTTCCAACTACTGACAAATTGCCCTAACCTTTGCTATCGCTGAAGTATGCAAAAATTTGATCAATTCTCATTTCTTGAATCAAACTCACTTATTTCCGATCACCAGTACGACTTCCACAAGGCAAGATCCACTGGTGACCTCCTGTCCTATCTCACTCATGTATGGTCATCTTCTGTGAAGATCTATGGGAAGTCCTTTGTCGTCCCCTTGATATCTCTAAGGCTTTTTACGGAGTGTCGCACAAGGCTTAGTTGGTCAGACCTTCTGCTTATGGCTTCACCCTTTCTCTCTATTCTCTTAATTCGTTTCTTTCTGACCATTTTATATCTGTGGTAGTTGATTGCACAACTTATATTCCCAGTTACCAGTGGAATTTCACCTACTCTTTTTTATCTCTTTATCAACAACCTTCTCCAGTCCCCATCCTTCTCTCTTCTTCACGCCTTTGCCTACGATTTTACCCTTCATTTTTCCTTTGCCTTCTTTTCACTACATTCATCTGCTACTCTTGTGTCATTGTTTCTTCAACTCTCAACTATAACTTACAGAGGGCATATACTGTAAGTGGGATGCCCAAAATTTAGTTAAATTTAATGCCTTTAAGACAGTTTCTCGCTATCTATTTATCATCATCTCAGCCAGATAGCCTATTGTCTTTGTAACTAACAAAGTGCATCCTCTTAAGTCTATTAACATATTAGGATTCCAGATAGCCTCTAACTTATCTAACTTATTCCAAATTCTAAATCTGCATCTAGAAAAATTTGGGGTTTCGTTTCATCTGTGTCATGGTTTTTCCTTCGTTCAACTGCTTGAAATTTATAAAGGTTTTTTGCTTAAAATACCGCTCGCACATCTGAGGTGCTCCTTCTTATACTTATCTCCTTAATAGTATTGAATCTAAGGCAGTCAGACTCATCAATGACCCTGAACTTACTTCTAATTTGAATTCTTTTTCCTTTGCCGTAAGGTATCATCCTTTCTCTTTTCTGTCGCTACTACTTCCATCGCTGCTCTGATGAGTAGGCAAGATGCAGTCCTTTCCAGCAGGCGAAGCCGCGCATCATTCACCAGGCAGTCTCACTCAAAGGTATTGTGTAGAGATTTTTAGCTCGTGGATTGGTCGGTGTGGTTACAGCTTTTTCCCTTCTACCTCTACGCTCTGGAACTCTCTTCCTCCTGTATCTTTCTTAAATCTTATGACCTATCTGCCTTCAAAATGCGTATCTATCATCATCTCAAGGACTAATCTTGCCAAATCTCTAAGTTTTCATTAATTCGACTATTTTTTTTTCAGCCAGTCAAGTTACTGTTGTGCATCATTCTCTTATTCCTACCTTGTCATTAAGCTACTTATTTTCTCTCTCAATTTTTCCTGCTTACCGGGCCAGATGGGGGTAATTTTCTTGGTTGTTCCTATGTCACACTCAAAAAATCTTCAACTATAAGTGTAGGAGACATTGGACAATTAAACAGTATTTATCTCTCTCTCTCTCTCTCTCTCTCTCTCTCTCTCTCTCTCTCTCTCTCTCTCTCTCTCTCTCTCTCTCTCTCTCTCTCTCTCTCTCTCTTTCACTCTGTGTGTGTGTGTGTGTGTGTCTGTCTGTCTGTCTATCTCTCTATCTATCTATCCCATAATAACAACATTCATCTTGTCTTTATGATAACCAACATACATTATTCTATTCAAGAGCATCAAGGCTGTATAAAGAACACGATTACACACGGCAATAACATTTAACAGGTTCAAGAATGTAAGCAATAACCATTAAAATAATGACAGTAACAATAATAATAAAAATGTTAATACGAGAAAATCTTATGGATCATTGTGTCTAAGAGGTTTAGAGTTTGTAGTGGAATAATATATATATATATATATATATATATATATATATATATATATATATATATATATATATATATATATATATATATATATATATATATATATATATATATATATATATATATATATATATATAAATAATCCACAAAAATATGCTTAGAGCATAAAAGGTGTCGAGCTCACGTCGCAAGCTACATGGTCATGCTGCCTTAACCATCGGAGCCACTATAACAGACAAAAGTCTGCATTTCATGGCACAGCTAGGCTATGCAATTAAATCTTCCGTCGACCTATAATCAAACCAAAGTCCTTCGAAAGAAAGCCCCGTCTTAGCCCTGATTAGAAAATGGAATCCGTGACGTTTACACAGATCATCATTAGTAATGGGTCATGTACAGGACAAATCTCATTATCTCTACGGTATTACTTACCAGACTTAAGGTACTCAGTTTACAAGTCCTGGAATTTAAAATTTGAGGGTGGACTTTTAGCAAGGAATTACAGCCAAAAAGAGAATTGGGCAAGAATTTCAGTCAAGGGATGAATTCTAATCTGGCACTGCATGTACTCTGTACAATATATATCTTCTTCTTCTTCTTCATCTACATCTTTTTCCCACTTTTATGTGGGGTCGATGTGTCTGGCCAGTACAGATCTTTCTCTTTTTCCCACTTATGTGGGCTCGAGTTATCTGTACTGGCCAGATTATGGTTTTGGCATATATATATATATATATATATATATATATATATATATATATATATATATATATATATATATATATATATATATATATATATATATATATATATATATATATATATATATATATATATATATATATATATTACAAAACACTACTGCGGCTGTCGGGTCTCACGGAAAATCCTTGCCACTTACCCTATGGATGGCCCAAGCACTGTGATGGGGAGGATTGTGGCACACCTTTATCCCCAAAGGGGTAAGAGGAGTGATCGAGGTATGTTAGCTACTAGAGAATATATGTTTTGACTCTGCCACCCCCTTACAGGGGGGGCTGTGGCCAATGTATGGATGAGTGCAACAATGAATTGACACCACAAAAATCTTGCCATAAGAAATTCTTCATTGATTTAGGCAAGAAAAGAAACTTGGCTTCACATGTTATATAAAAATGAAGAGGAAATGCGGACACCAGGAATTACAAGGAGAGGAAACGTGACCTGGGACTTTGGGAACCACCGTATGTGAAAAGAATTACCACAATTATCAAATCACTAGTATAATTATGACAGCCCAATGTGGCTCCAGAGATAATGGAGAAAATTAGCTAGATGACAGTATCAACACGAAAAAGGAATTCAGGTAACCTGGAATAAAAGAGGGAGGATATGTGACCTGGAAGTTTGAGAACCACTTTAAATGAAGAGGACACCGTTGTTTTAATTTCTCCACCCACGGATGAGTGGAACGGGTCATGGAGGACCCATAGGGCGGTCGCCAGCCGGCAGACCCCAATCCCCCACTGAGGTGACCAGCCACAGCAGTAACCTCCCCAGTAAAAGCTTAAACTCTCTTGCCTGGACGAGGCGCGATCCGTCGACCTCGCGAATGCGAGACCACCGCATTACCACTGCACTAGCCAGGAGGCTAACAGAAAACCGCAATTGTCACTTTAGCAGGGCATTTACCAGACTCGCTTGGCTTCCAAGAGTAGAGAACATGAACCAGAGAATCCAAAGATGACAAATAAAGTTAATATAGTTCTTAGGACCAACAATCGCATTCATTTGTAAAAGGAGAATAGACTAATGAAATTAAGAAACCGTCGAGTTTATTGCAGTATCAATTGGCTAGAGCACTCGACATTGGAAGTGACAATAGCGTCTGAGCCCACCGCGGTGCGCTAGGAAGGGCAACAAGCCTTAATTAACCCAACTCCAACCTTTCTGTGTTCAACCCCATAACAGGCATTAATGGTGACATATAAAACTGCATACAAAGCCAATTCCATGATGTTACAAATAATCTACTTCCTCCAAGAATTAATTTCCGAAATTTCATGTGTATATATATTTCTGGACAGGAACATATGGAGAACACTGGCCAGGAACATCGACCCCATATAAAAGTGGGTAAAGATGTAGACGAAGAAGAAGAGGATACAGGCAGTTAAATACAGCTCAAGGAACGAATATACTAAATAAGATGTTATGAACAACGACAACGTCAACAACAAGAAAACAACAACAACAACTTCACTCTTGTGGAAAAAATTCTGACGAGCAATGGTGATTACTTTATCTGCTCCTACGAAGCTGCTGAATGAAAAAAGAAGGCATTGATATAATCCCTAAAAACAACTCTCTCTCTCTCTCTCTCTCTCTCTCTCTCTCTCTCTCTCTCTCTCTCTCTCTCACACACACACACACAAACAAACACACACACACACACACACACAATGAGTTACAGATGATAAGTGGTTATTACATGGTCATAACCATTAAAAGAGAGAAAGGAGGCCGTCTCTCATGCGTGCAAGATATCCGGAAATATATTCACTAAACTTTTGCGGTCTCATTCCAAAGACATTTTTATTTGTTTAAATGTGTTTTATAACTGAAATGATAAGAGAAAAAGCGTATGCATTATTGGAGTTGTGGCCCATAATTACCTTCTAATATTAAAGCAGGCTAGGTTGTAGTCATCGTGGCTCAAGCGGTAGCGTCCGCGACTCTGAGGCGTCAGGTCGAGGGTTCGCGCCCCGTCACGGCTGAAGTTAGCAAGGGCATGCACTCAGGGTAAGGATTACATCTACCTAAACAATTCCTTCGCAAGAAGGCAACCGTCCTAGCCCTTAGTAGAAAAGGAAGTCCGTGACGTAAAACCGGAACATTAAAGTAGGTTAGGTTGCTTCTGATGATTCATTCATTTACTTTGGCTGTTTCTCCCAATTTAGATTTCTAATGATTGATCAAGATAAACGTTTTAACTTGTTGGTTTCGGTTTTACGTCACGAACTCCCTTTTCTACTAAGGGCTAGGACGGTTGCCTTCTTACGAAGGACTTGGTTTGACAGGTTACTTTAAACAACGAGTTAACGTTTTAACTCGTTGTTTAGAGTAAATCTCATAAACAATTCATTTCCGACAAAAATGACTAACTAAATCCATCATTCCACGTTGAAAATCATCAGAAAACAACGTTTCAAAGGCCCGATTTCTTAAACACTGTAAACCTAGGATACCATATTGTTAGTTAGCTAGAGACACACAAATAGATTTCATAAACGCATCTGACGCGGTTTTGTGTATGGCTAGGATCCCGTACGGGCTCCTAGGCCCGATTTCTTAGAGAGTGTAAACCTAGGATACCATATTGTTAGTTAGCTAGACACACACAAATGGATTTCATAAACGCATCTGACGCTGTTCTATGTATGGCTAGGATCCCGTACGGTAGATTTAATTATTTTTTATTTTTGGTCCGTCCCGGTGTCACAATCATCAAAAAAATGAAAAAAATATTCTCATTCTATATAATACTAAGAAAGATATATAATAAAAGAATATCGATAATCAATTTAAATGAATAACCTTTAAAATTCTCCAAATTAAAATTATATATACACACATACAGGAGAGAGAGAGAGAGAGAGAGAGAGAGAGAGAGAGAGAGAGAGAGAGAGAGAGAGAGAGAGAGAGAGAGAGAGAGAGAGAGAGAGAGAGAGAGAGAGAGAGAGAGAGAGAGAGAGAGAGAGAGAGAGAGAGAGAATCATCAATACTTTAAAGCTAAAAAGAGGATTTCATAAACACACCTTAACCTCACCATTTTCCAAATAATTGCAGTTAACGGAGAAAAGATAGCTTTAAAAGACTAACATTATTGAGTTAATCAAAATGACAAAATCTGTGTAAATATTCAGTACAGGGTTATAATTTTTTCCATCTTTTAGGTTGAATTATATACGTAAATTCTAAAATCAAAATTTGATATTTAATTCAAATTCTAAATTCATATCCTTATATGTTGAATTCCAAAATCAGGTTAGGTTGAAAACAGTTCTAGATAAAATTTGATACTAATTTATAAATGTAATATTTTTTGCCAAATTTTACATCCATGTTAGGTTCAAAAACTTTCTATTTTATTTAAAGTGTTCAATTTTCATGTCGACAATGCTTACAAATAATAATTTGATTTGGTTTTTACGTCACGAACTCCCTTTTCTAGTAAGGGCTAGGAAGTTTGCTTTCTTGCGAAGAACTTGTTTTGGCAGATGTAATCGTTACCCTGAGTGTATGCCCTAACCTCAATCCGTGACGGGGTGCGAACCCTCGACCTGCCGACTCAAAGTCGCGGACGCTACCATTTTGCCACAGAGACTACGCTTACAAATAATTATTTTTTTTTGGCTGATATTTCATATTCATTGTATAGTCGCCGTGGCTCAAGTGGTAGCGTCCGCGACTCTGAGGCATCAGGTCGAGGGTTCGCGCCCCGTCACGGTCTGTGGCTAGCAAGGGCATGCACTCAGGGTGACGATTACATCTGCCAAAACAAGTCCTTCACAAGAAGGCAACCGTCCTAGCTCTTAGGTGAACTTGTTCATTACATCAACCCATTTTATTATTATTATCATTATTATTATTATTATTATTATTATTATTATTATTATTATTATCATTATTGTTTTATTATTATTGTTTTTATTATTGTTTTTATTATTATTATTATTATTATTATTATTATTATTATTATTTTTATTATTATTATTATTATTATTATTATTATTATTATTATTATTATTATTATTATTGGCAAGCAACTTTGCACAGTAAGGGGTGAACTTTAGATATGGCATCCCTCAAGGCTCAGCACTCGGACCATTAATTTTCAGCATACACATTTATAAAATTACTTGCAAACTGCTGTTCAAAACACCATTCTGGACCTCCAATTTCAACGGTACCAATAAAATATATATTTAGGATTTTAATTTCCTTCATATAAAGTTAAGCGAAACGATATGTATGCAGGGAAGTCAGCGATTGTTTCTTTTAATTTTGCAAATAAAGTCACACATTCGGAGGCAGTGCTAACCCTAAAACACTAAGATTTTATCTTTGAGAATTTATTTTCTTCTATATAAATGATTGTGTAATCATATCTATGCTCAAATGCCCATTTTTTTTTTCGCAAACCAATTCATTCAACTTAGCTTTTTTAATTTTCCTTCTAAGTTTGAATAATCAGTCCATTGTACCACAACGATAAATTTCTTTTTTAACTGCAAACCAATTCAAACAAGCTAACCAGTTTCCATAGAATATGACTGGAAAATCATTCCTATGAACCGCAACGACAACTTTCATTTTTTTTATCTGCAAACCAACTCACACAAATAAGCTACCTATTTTTCATAATATTGGGAAATCATTCCTATGAATCGTAACGACAAATTTCATTTTTTATCTGCAAACCAATTCACACAATTAAGCTATTTTTCATAACGATTTTGGGCATACACTCAGGGTAACGATTACATCTGCCAAAACAAGTCCTTCGAAAGAAGGCAACCGTCTTAGCCCTTAGTAGAAAAGGGAGTTCGTGACGTAAAACCGAGTCCATCCATTCCTATGAACCACGACAAATTTCATTTTTGTATCTGCAAACCAATTCACACAATTAAGCTACCTATTTTTCATAACGATTTTGGGAAATCATTCCTATGAACCACGACAAATTTCATTTATGTATATGCAAACCATTTCACACAATTAAGCTACCTATTTTTCATAACGATTTTGGGAAATCATTCCTATGAACCACGACAAATTTCATTTTTGTATATGCAAACCAATTCACACAATTAAGCTACCTATTTTTCATAACTTTGAGAAATCATTCCATGACTATCATTTTTTATCTGCAAACCAATTCACACAAATAAGCTACCTATTTTTCATGAAAATTTTGGGAAATCACTCCTTTGAACCGTAACGACAAAATTAATTTTTTTATCTGCAAACCAATTCACACAATTAAGCTACCTATTTTTCATAACAATTTTGGGAAATCTTTCCTATGAACCACGACAAATTTCATTTTCTATCTGCAAACCAATTCACACAATTAAGCTACTTATTTTTCATAACTTTGAGAAATCATTCCTATGAACCGCAACGAGCAACGAGAAATTTAATTTTTTTATCTGCAAACCAATTCACACAATTAAGCTACCTATTTTTCATAACGATTTTGAGAAATCATTCCTATGAACCACGACAAATTTCATTTTTATCTGCAAATCAATTCACACAATTAACATTTTTCATAACGATTTTGGGCATACACTCAAGGTAACGATTACATCTGCCAAAACAAGTCCTTCATAAGAAGGCAACCGTCCTAGCCCTTAGTAGAAAAGGGAGTTCGTGACGTAAAACCGAATCCATCCATTCCTATGAACCACGACAAATTTCATTTTCTATCTGCAAACCAATTCACACAATTAAGCTACCTATTTTTCATAACTTTGAGAAATCATTCCTATGAACCGCAACGAGCAACGAGAAATTTAATTTTTTTATCTGCAAACCAATTCACACAATTAATCTACTTATTTTTCATAACAATTTTGGGAAATCATTCCTATGAATCACGACAAATTTCATTTTTGTATATGCAAACCAATTCACACAATTAAGCTACCAATTTTTCATAATTCATTCCTACGAACCACGACAAATTTCATTTTTTTATCTGCAAACCATTTCACACAGAGGTAAACTCTACCCCATGTTAGCCCTGCCTGTGTCCATTCAATATCTCTTTATTACAAGCCATTTGCCACCCCCTAACGACACCATCTGCTGTTACCTCCAATACTCGACGTTTTCAAAAAGCAATTTAGAACAGAGTAATAATTTAAACCCCTTTTGTTATTCGGTAATTAGTTATTCATTGGATTTAATTACTCAGATCACAAAAGGGTAATCATGTCAAACTCATTGTTATCTGGTATTTGGTTACTAATTGGACTAAATACTGAATGGTATTTGGTTACTAATTGGACTAAATACTGAAAGGTATTTGGTTACTAATTGGACTAAATACTGAATGGTATTTGGTTACTAATTGGACTAAATACTGAATGGTATTTGGTTACTAATTGGACTAAATACTGAATGGTATTTGGTTACTAATTGGACTAAATACTGAATGGTATTTGGTTACTAATTGGACTAAATACTGAATGGTATTTGGTTACTAATTGGACTAAATACTGAATGGTATTTGGTTACTAATTGCTAAATACTGAATGGTATTTGATTACTAATTGGACTAAATACTGAATGGTATTTGGTTACTAATTGGACTAAATACTGAATGGTATTTGGTTACTAATTGGACTAAATACTGAATGGTATTTGGTTACTAATTGGACTAAATACTGAATGGTATTTGGTTACTAATTGGACTAAATACTAAATGGTATTTGGTTACTAATTGGACTAAATACTGAATGGTATTTGATTACTAATTGGACTAAATACTAAATGGTATTTGGTTACTAATTGGACTAAATACTGAATGGTATTTGGTTACTAATTGGACTAAATACTGAATGGTATTTGGTTACTAATTGGACTAAATACTAAATGGTATTTGGTTACTAATTGGACTAAATACTGAATGGTATTTGGTTACTAATTAGACTAAATACTGAATGGTATTTGGTTACTAATTGGACTAAATACTAAATGGTATTTGGTTACTAATTGGACTAAATACTGAATGGTATTTGGTTACTAATTAGACTAAATACTGAATGGTATTTGGTTACTAATTGGACTAAATACTGAATGGTATTTGATTACTAATTGGACTAAATACTGAATGGTATTTGGTTACTAATTGGACTAAATACTGAATGGTATTTGGTTACTAATTGGACTAAATACTGAATGGTATTTGGTTACTAATTGGACTAAATACTGAATGGTATTTGGTTACTAATTGGACTAAATACTGAATGGTATTTGGTTACTAATTGGACTAAATACTGAATGGTATTTGGTTACTAATTGGACTAAATACTGAATGGTATTTGGTTACTAATTGGACTAAATACTGAATGGTATTTGGTTACTAATTAGACTAAATACTGAATGGTATTTGGTTACTAATTGGACTAAATACTGAATGGTATTTGATTACTAATTGGACTATATACTGAATGGTATTTGGTTACTAATTGGACTAAATACTAAGTGGTATTTGGTTACTAATTGGACTAAATACTGAATGGTATTTGGTTACTAATTGGACTAAATACTGAATGGTATTTGGTTACTAAATGGACTAAATACTAAATGGTATTTGGTTACTAATTGGACTAAATACTGAATGGTATTTGGTTACTAATTGGACTAAATACTGAATGG
Source organism: Halocaridina rubra (assembly GCA_037179515.1). Lineage (NCBI taxonomy): Eukaryota > Metazoa > Arthropoda > Malacostraca > Decapoda > Atyidae > Halocaridina > Halocaridina rubra. The sequence continues at coordinate 17,149 of JAXCGZ010008747.1, forward strand.
TATTTGGTTACTAATTGGACTAAATACTGAATGGTATTTGGTTACTAATTGGACTAAATACTGAATGGTATTTGGTTACTAATTGGACTAAATACTGAATGGTATTTGGTTACTAATTGGACTAAATACTGAATGGTATTTGGTTACTAATTGGACTAAATACTGAATGGTATTTGGTTACTAATTAGACTAAATACTGAATGGTATTTGGTTACTAATTGGACTAAATACTGAATGGTATTTGATTACTAATTGGACTAAATACTGAATGGTATTTGGTTACTAATTGGACTAAATACTAAGTGGTATTTGGTTACTAATTGGACTAAATACTGAATGGTATTTGGTTACTAATTGGACTAAATACTGAATGGTATTTGGTTACTAAATGGACTAAATACTAAATGGTATTTGGTTACTAATTGGACTAAATACTGAATGGTATTTGGTTACTAATTGGACTAAATACTGAATGGTATTTGGTTACTAATTGGACTAAATACTGAATGGTATTTGATTACTAATTGGACTAAATACTAAGTGGTATTTGGTTACTAATTGGACTAAATACTGAATGGTATTTGATTACTAATTGGACTAAATACTGAATGGTATTTGGTTACTAATTGGACTAAAATATTGAAAACTTAAGTTGGTAATAATTTTAAACCCGTTCTAATCAGGTATTTGGCTACTTATTGGATTAAAATACTCAAATCAAGTCAGAATGAGGTAATCATGTCATATCCCTTGTTACCCAGAATGTCATTACTCATTGAATCAAGATACTCATGTCAAGTTAAAATTGAGTAATCATGTCAGAACCTCGTGCCATAAGATATTTGACACTAATTGGTAATCATGTCAGAACCTCGTGTCATAAGATATTTGACACTAATTGAATCAGTATACTCAAGTCGTCACAATTGAGTAATCATGTCAGAACCTCGTTCCATAAGATATATGACACCACTTGAATCAAGATATTCAAGTCAAGTCACGATTGAGTAATTATGTCAGAATCTCGTGCCATAAGATATATGACACCACTTGAATCAAGATATTCAAGTCAAGTCACGATTGAGTAATTATGTCAGAATCTCGTGCCATAAGATATTTGACACTAATTGGATCAAGGTACTCAAGTAAAGGCACAATTGAGTAATCATGTCAGAACCTCGTTCCATAAGATATTTGACACTAATTGAATCAAGATACTCAAGTCAAGTCACAATTGAGTAATCATGTCAGAACCTCGTTCCATAAGATATTTGACACTAATTGAATCAAGATACTCAACTCAAGTCACAATTGAGTAATCATGTCAGAACCTCGTGCCATAAAATATTTGACACTAATTGGATCAAGATATTCATGTCAAGTCACAATTGAGTAATCATGTCAGAACTTCGTGCCATAAGATATTTGACACTAATTGGGTCAAGTCAAAATTGAATAATCATGTCAGAACCTCGTGCCATAAGATATTTGACACTAATTGGATCAAGATACTCATGTCAAATCACAACTGAGTAATCATGCCAGAACCTCGTACCATAAGATATTTGACACTAATTGCATCAAGATACTCAAGTCAAGTCACAATTTGGATACTGATTGACCATTAGGACATTTCTAGATTTAACTAATCTTTTGTATCAACGCTAGTTGTTCTGTAAAATATACCGACTGATTTCATCTTGTGATTATTTATAAAATTCAGTTTAAGTAATCATAAAGGTGATATTGAATAACTCAATTTGTAAAATAAACAAATACACACACACAAAATTAGGTAAACACAATTAGGTAATCACACACACACACACACACACACACACACACACACACACACACACACACACACACACACACACACACACATATATATATATTATATATAAATGACACCATCACCCTTGTAAATGGATTGGCCAAGTCAAAGCACGCACATTCGACAGTAGATATATTATTCATTACTGCAAACTTTCCTCTATTTCTTACAAAATTTTTCAACAAATTTAATCTATGGTTTACATGAGCGTGTATGTATACGTGCGTAGGTATGTGCATGTATGTGTGTATGTTTGCATGAGACATATATATGACCCATTCAAGACTACTGAATAAGATGATACATATTTTTACGTGTTGTATGTCACTGTAAGTCCCCATTATAGGGGTCGGACTCAAGAGATATCAATCTGGATGCCCTTCCTAACGTCCAGCGGTGAGCTCGATCGTAAGTCTGTCACCTCCCTAGTCGAGCATTCTAACCACTACGCTAATGCGGTCCCTGTATGAAATAGTCAATGTTTATGATAAAATTCGAAGCAAATACAACTTAATATTCACAAAAGCGAAATAAAATTTAAATTCCCTGATTAATACAGGTACTGCACGAGTACATACCTTAAAAAAAACGTGAAAACAAAAAATATTATATATAATGCAAAAGACGATAAATTTAAAGGAACAACATATGTGTGATTACCTAATTGTGTTTACGGGAAAGAGCCCAAAGCTCGTATCTTCCCGTCTCCTCATCGGTTCCATTTTATACTTAGTCATACTTATCATACCTGTCCTTAAAACTATGGATTGAGATAGCATTAACTACCTCCTCGCTTAGCCAATTCCAATTATCAACTACTCTTACACTGAAAAAGTATTTCCTTACATCCTGCAAACAAGTTTTCTTACCAAGCTTCAAACTATGACCTCTAGTTCTAGAGCCAGCCATATCAAAATATCGATCCCTATCCACTCTATCATAACCATGAAGGAATTTAAAGACGGTCACCATATCCCCCCTCACTCTTCTAGCTTCGAGTGATGGTAAGTCTAATTCCCTCAGCCTCTCATCATAACTGAGATTGCGTATTTCTGGCACCAGTTTCGTGGCATGTCTTTGAACTTTTTCAAGCTTGTGTGTGTGTGTGTGTGTGTGTATGTGTGTGTGTGATTACCTAATTGTGTTTACGGGAAAGAGCCCAAAGCTCGTATCTTCCCGTCTCCTCATCGGTTCCATTTTAGACTTAGTGATACTTATCGTACCTGTCCTTAAAACTATGGATTGAGATAGCATTAACTACCTCCTCGCTTAGCCAATTCCAATTATCAACTACTCTTACACTGAAAAAGTATTTCCTTACATCCTGCAAACAAGTTTTCTTACGAAGCTTCAAACTATGACCTCTAGTTCTAGAGCCAGCCATATCGAAATATCGATCCCTATCCACTCTATCATAACCATGAAGGAATTTAAAGACTGTCACCATATCCCCCCTTACTCTTCTAGCTTCGAGTGATGGCAAGTCTAATTCCCTCAGCCTCTCATCATAACCGAGATTGCGTATTTCTGGCACCAGTTTCGTGGCATGTCTTTGAACTTTTTCAAGCTTAGCTATGTGCTTTTTCAAGTGCGGATTCCAAAAGGGGGCTGCATATTCGAGTTTTGGCCTCACATAGGTTACATAAATATTTCTGAACATTTCCTTGTCCATGTGCCTGAAGGCTACCCTTACATTTGATAAGAATGCATATGCTGCCCTTACTACGCCATTTATATGTATTTCTGGAGACAAATCTGCCAGTATGTTTACTCCTAGATCTCTCTCATTTTCTGTCTCTTCAAGTTGTACTCCAGCCACCGAGTAGTCAAGCTTGGGCCTTCTTGCACTTGTACCCATTCTCATTACCTTACATTTTGAGGTATTGAATTTCATTAGCCACTTTTCTGACCACTCATGCAGATTATTTAGATCCTCATGAAGTTCTCTACCATTGTTCTCGTTTTTTACTTTCTTCACAATCTTTGCATCATCTGCAAACATATTCATGAATGAATTTACAGACTCTGGTAGGTCATTTACATATACAAGGAACAAAAGTGGCCCTAAAACTGAACCCTGTGGAACTCCACTACTAACTCTTCTCCATTCAGACACTGAGTGTCTTACTCTAACCCTCTGTTCCCTTCCTTCTAAGTAAGTTTTTATCCATTCCAAGACATTTCCACCTATTCTAGCCATTGATTGCAGCTTCCTAATAAGTCTCCCATGTGGAACAGTGTCAAACGCTTTCTGGAAGTCTAGGAATATGCAATCTGCCCAGCCCTCTCTTTCCTGTAAGATTTGGCTTACCTCATCATAAAATTCTAATAAGTTTGTTACTGTTGATCTTCCTTCTCTGAAGCCATGTTGCCTCACTGACAAAAAGTTGAAGGATTCCAAGTGAAGAGAGATATGTTTCCTTAGTAGTTTCTCCATAACTTTGCAAACTATGCTGGTCAAGGAAACTGGTCTATAGTTCAGAGCCGTATCCCTCCTTCCCTTTTTGAAGATAAATATCACATTTGCTTGTTTCCAGCATCTTGGAATCTCCCCCGACTCCAGTGACTCCTTAAATATGATACTTAGTGCCACTGATATTGTGTTTGCGCATTTTTTAAGCACATGAGGGGATATGTCATCAGGACCTGTAGCTTTATGAACATCTAAATCCATCAGCGCTTTGCATACCTCTGTGGCTGTAAGGTTGATGTTCTCTAATACCGGCCCTTGAGCTTCTATCACTGCAATCTGAGGGGGTGGGGTATTTTCTACTGTAAATACTGACTGAAACTCCTTGTTCAATTCTTTGCAGATCTCTTCGTCCGTCTCAGTGATGCTTCCATCCGCTCTCTTTAGCCTTAAAACCTGTTCTTTTACCTTCAGTTTTCCTCTGATAAAGCTGTGGAAAAGCTTGGGATTTTCTTTAGCCTTCCTGGTGATGTCCCTCTCATAATCTCTCTCTGCCTCTCTCCTTTTACTTAGGTAGTCATTTCTTGCTCTTTTGTAGGTTTGCCAGGCATTTATGTTTTTTCTCCTCCTATACCTTTTCCAGCATTTGTCTCTCCACTCCTTAGCTCTTTTACACCCATTATCGAACCATTTCTCTCTGGCATGAATTACACCTACTTTGGTGACAGGTATGCAGCAATCTACTATCTTCCCATATTTCTCACAAAAGATGTCATACATTTCTTGTACAGATTTGTTGTAAAATAAGGTTCTCCAGTCAATAACTGCAAAAAGCTCATTCATTTTGATGTAATCTCCTTTCGGATAGTTCCTCCTCATGTCCTCAGTGCCTCTACTCTCAGGAAGAATGTCTTCAATGATATACTCCATCAACAACACACAGTGGTCACTCTTTCCAATTGGTGGTTCATACTAAATATTTTCAATATCCAACACATTATCTGTGAACACTAGATCAAGTAGTGATGGCTCATCCCCACCCCTGGCTCTTGTTGGTTCCATTACATGTTGGTGTAGGAAATTCCCTTGTACGCAATCTAGGAATCTT
>JAXCGZ010008748.1:0-23902 GCA_037179515.1 Halocaridina rubra
TTTTAGCATTTAATTCAATTCCCAATCTCATTCGAGCATGAAATATCAAATAAGCACATTACATATGTGAAAACATGAATCATTTTTTACCCCGACCGGGACTCGAACCTAGGACTTATGATTAATAAGTCAAGGCGCTACCACTACACCACCGAAGGTTAAAAGGAATCCAACCTTATAGCTTATATCTGCTATACTTAGGAATGAACGCATTCTAACTGAATGCCACTATGTTCATATTACAGATTCCCCAACCTCACTCGTGGCTTCATTTTAGCATTTAATTCAATTCCCAATCTCATTCGAGCATGAAATATCAAATAAGCACATTACATATGTGAAAACATGAATCATTTTTTACCCCGACCGGGACTCGAACCTAGGACTTATGATTACTAAGTCAAGGCGCTACCACTACACCACAGAAGGTTAAAAGGAATCCAACCTTATAGCTTATATCTGCTATACTTAGGAATGAACGCATTCTAACTGAATGCCACTATGTTCATATTACAGATTCCCCAACCTCACTCGTGGCTTCATTTTAGCATTTAATTCAATTCCCAATCTCATTCGAGCATGAAATATCAAATAAGCACATTACATATGTGAAAACATGAATCATTTTTTACCCCGACCGGGACTCGAACCTAGGACTTATGATTACTAAGTCAAGGCGCTACCACTACACCACAGAAGGTTAAAAGGAATCCAACCTTATAGCTTATATCTGCTATACTTAGGAATGAACGCATTCTAACTGAATGCCACTATGTTCATATTACAGATTCCCCAACCTCACTCGTGGCTTCATTTTAGCATTTAATTCAATTCCCAATCTCATTCGAGCATGAAATATCAAATAAGCACATTACATATGTGAAAACATGAATAATTTTTTACCCCGACCAGGACTCGAACCTAGGACTTATGATTACTAAGTCAAGGCGCTACCACTACACCACAGAAGGTTAAAAGGAATCCAACCTTATAGCTTATATCTGCTATACTTAGGAATGAACGCATTCTAACTGAATGCCACTATGTTCATATTACAGATTCCCCAACCTCACTCGTGGCTTCATTTTAGCATTTAATTCAATTCCCAATCTCATTCGAGCATGAAATATCAAATAAGCACATTACATATGTGAAAACATGAATCATTTTTTACCCCGACCGGGACTCGAACCTAGGACTTATGATTAATAAGTCAAGGCGCTACCACTACACCACAGAAGGTTAAAAGGAATCCAACCTTATAGCTTATATCTGCTATACTTAGGAATGAACGCATTCTAACTGAATGCCACTATGTTCATATTACAGATTCCCCAACCTCACTCGTGGCTTCATTTTAGCATTTAATTCAATTCCCAATCTCATTCGAGCATGAAATATCAAATAAGCACATTACATATGTGAAAACATGAATCATTTTTTACCCCGACCGGGACTCGAACCTAGGACTTATGATTACTAAGTCAAGGCGCTACCACTACACCACAGAAGGTTAAAAGGAATCCAACCTTATAGCTTATATCTGCTATACTTAGGAATGAACGCATTCTAACTGAATGCCACTATGTTCATATTACAGATTCCCCAACCTCACTCGTGGCTTCATTTTAGCATTTAATTCAATTCCCAATCTCATTCGAGCATGAAATATCAAATAAGCACATTACATATGTGAAAACATGAATCATTTTTTACCCCGACCGGGACTCGAACCTAGGACTTATGATTACTAAGTCAAGGCGCTACCACTACACCACAGAAGGTTAAAAGGAATCCAACCTTATAGCTTATATCTGCTATACTTAGGAATGAACGCATTCTAACTGAATGCCACTATGTTCATATTACAGATTCCCCAACCTCACTCGTGGCTTCATTTTAGCATTTAATTCAATTCCCAATCTCATTCGAGCATGAAATATCAAATAAGCACATTACATATGTGAAAACATGAATCATTTTTTACCCCGACCGGGACTCGAACCTAGGACTTATGATTACTAAGTCAAGGCGCTACCACTACACCACAGAAGGTTAAAAGGAATCCAACCTTATAGCTTATATCTGCTATACTTAGGAATGAACGCATTCTAACTGAATGCCACTATGTTCATATTACAGATTCCCCAACCTCACTCGTGGCTTCATTTTAGCATTTAATTCAATTCCCAATCTCATTCGAGCATGAAATATCAAATAAGCACATTACATATGTGAAAACATGAATCATTTTTTACCCCGACCGGGACTCGAACCTAGGACTTATGATTACTAAGTCAAGGCGCTACCACTACACCACAGAAGGTTAAAAGGAATCCAACCTTATAGCTTATATCTGCTATACTTAGGAATGAACGCATTCTAACTGAATGCCACTATGTTCATATTACAGATTCCCCAACCTCACTCGTGGCTTCATTTTAGCATTTAATTCAATTCCCAATCTCATTCGAGCATGAAATATCAAATAAGCACATTACATATGTGAAAACATGAATCATTTTTTACCCCGACCGGGACTCGAACCTAGGACTTATGATTACTAAGTCAAGGCGCTACCACTACACCACAGAAGGTTAAAAGGAATCCAACCTTATAGCTTATATCTGCTATACTTAGGAATGAACGCATTCTAACTGAATGCCACTATGTTCATATTACAGATTCCCCAACCTCACTCGTGGCTTCATTTTAGCATTTAATTCAATTCCCAATCTCATTCGAGCATGAAATATCAAATAAGCACATTACATATGTGAAAACATGAATAATTTTTTACCCCGACCGGGACTCGAACCTAGGACTTATGATTACTAAGTCAAGGCGCTACCACTACACCACACAAGGTTAAAAGGAATCCAACCTTATAGCTTATATCTGCTATACTTAGGAATGAACGCATTCTAACTGAATGCCACTATGTTCATATTACAGATTCCCCAACCTCACTCGTGGCTTCATTTTAGCATTTAATTCAATTCCCAATCTCATTCGAGCATGAAATATCAAATAAGCACATTACATATGTGAAAACATGAATCATTTTTTACCCCGACCGGGACTCGAACCTAGGACTTATGATTACTAAGTCAAGGCGCTACCACTACACCACAGAAGGTTAAATGAAATCCAACCTTATAGCTTATATCTGCTATACTTAGGAATGAACGCATTCTAACTGAATGCCACTATGTTCATATTACAGATTCCCCAACCTCACTCGTGGCTTCATTTTAGCATTTAATTCAATTCCCAATCTCATTCGAGCATGAAATATCAAATAAGCACATTACATATGTGAAAACATTAATCATTTTTTACCCCGACCGGGACTCGAACCTAGGACTTATGATTACTAAGTCAAGGCGCTACCACTACACCACAGAAGGTTAAATGAAATCCAACCTTATAGCTTATATCTGCTATACTTAGGAATGAACGCATTCTAACTGAATGCCACTATGTTCATATTACAGATTCCCCAACCTCACTCGTGGCTTCATTTTAGCATTTAATTCAATTCCCAATCTCATTCGAGCATGAAATATCAAATAAGCACATTACATATGTGAAAACATGAATCATTTTTTACCCCGACCGGGACTCGAACCTAGGACTTATGATTACTAAGTCAAGGCGCTACCACTACACCACAGAAGGTTAAAAGGAATCCAACCTTATAGCTTATATCTGCTATACTTAGGAATGAACACATTCTAACTGAATGCCACTAGGTTCATATTACAGATTCCCCAACCTCACTCGTGGCTTCATTTTAACATTTATTTCAATTCCCAATCTCATTCGAGCATGAAATATCAAATAAGCACATTACATATGTGAAAACATGAATCATTTTTTACCCCGACCGGGACTCGAACCTAGGACTTATGATTACTAAGTCAAGGCGCTACCACTACACCACAGAAGGTTAAAAGGAATCCAACCTTATAGCTTATATCTGCTATACTTAGGAATGAACGCATTCTAACTGAATGCCACTATGTTCATATTACAGATTCCCCAACCTCACTCGTGGCTTCATTTTAGCATTTAATTCAATTCCCAATCTCATTCGAGCATGAAATATCAAATAAGCACATTACATATGTGAAAACATGAATCATTTTTTACCCCGACCGGGACTCGAACCTAGGACTTATGATTACTAAGTCAAGGTGCTACCACTACACCACAGAAGGTTAAAAGGAATCCAACCTTATAGCTTATATCTGCTATACTTAGGAATGAACGCATTCTAACTGAATGCCACTATGTTCATATTACAGATTCCCCAACCTCACTCGTGGCTTCATTTTAGCATTTAATTCAATTCCCAATCTCATTCGAGCATGAAATATCAAATAAGCACATTACATATGTGAAAACATGAATAATTTTTTACTCCGACCATAACTCGAACCTAGGACTTATGATTACTAAGTCAAGGCGCTACCACTACACCACACAAGGTTAAAAGGAATCCAACCTTATAGCTTATATCTGCTATACTTAGGAATGAACGCATTCTAACTGAATGCCACTATGTTCATATTACAGATTCCCCAACCTCACTCGTGGCTTCATTTTAGCATTTAATTCAATTCCCAATCTCATTCGAGCATGAAATATCAAATAAGCACATTACATATGTGAAAAAATGAATCATTTTTTACCCCGACCAGGACTCGAACCTAGGACTTATGATTAATAAGTCAAGGCGCTACCACTACACCACAGAAGGTTAAAAGGAATCCAACCTTATAGCTTATATCTGCTATACTTAGGAATGAACGCATTCTAACTGAATGCCACTATGTTCATATTACAGATTCCCCAACCTCACTCGTGGCTTCATTTTAGCATTTAATTCAATTCCCAATCTCATTCGAGCATGAAATATCAAATAAGCACATTACATATGTGAAAACATGAATCATTTTTTACCCCGACCGGGACTCGAACCTAGGACTTATGATTACTAAGTCAAGGCGCTGCCACTACACCACAGAAGGTTAAAAGGAATCCAACCTTATAGCTTATATCTGCTATACTTAGGAATGAACGCTTTCTAACTGAATGCCACTATGTTCATATTACAGATTCCCCAACCTCACTAGTGGCTTCATTTTAGCATTTAATTCAATTCCCAATCTCATTCGAGCATGAAATAGCAAATAAGCACATTACATATGTGAAAACATGAATCATTTTTTTACCCCGACTGGGACTCGAACCTAGGACTTATGATTACTAAGTCAAGACGCTACCACTACACCACAGAAGGTTAAAAGGAATCCACCCTTATAGCTTATATCTGCTATACTTAGGAATGAACGCATTCTAACTGAATGCCACTATGTTCATATTACAGATTCCCCAACCTCACTCGTGGCTTCATTTTAGCATTTAATTCAATTCCCAATCTCATTCGAGCATGAAATATCAAATAAGCACATTACATATGTGAAAACATGAATCATTTTTTACCCCGATCGGGACTCGAACCTAGGACTTATGATTACTAAGTCAAGGCGCTACCACTACACCACAGAAGGTTAAATGAAATCCAACCTTATAGCTTATATCTGCTATACTTAGGAATGAACGCATTCTAACTGAATGTCACTATGTTCATATTACAGATTCCCCAACCTCACTCGTGGCTTCATTTTAGCATTTAATTCAATTCCCAATCTCATTCGAGCATGAAATATCAAATAAGCACATTACATATGTGAAAACATTAATCATTTTTTACCCCGACCGGGACTCGAACCTAGGACTTATGATTACTAAGTCAAGGCGCTACCACTACACCACAGAAGGTTAAATGAAATCCAACCTTATAGCTTATATCTGCTATACTTAGGAATGAACGCATTCTAACTGAATGTCACTATGTTCATATTACAGATTCCCCAACCTCACTCGTGGCTTCATTTTAGCATTTAATTCAATTCCCAATCTCATTCGAGCATGAAATATCAAATAAGCACATTACATATGTGAAAACATGAATCATTTTTTACCCCGACCGGGACTCGAAACTAGGACTTATGATTACTAAGTCAAGGCGCTACCACTACACCACAGAAGGTTAAAAGGAATCCAACCTTATAGCTTATATCTGCTATACTTAGGAATGAACGCATTCTAACTGAATGTCACTATGTTCATATTACAGATTCCCCAACCTCACTCGTGGCTTCATTTTAGCATTTAATTCAATTCACAATCTCTTTCGTGCATGAAATATCAAATAAGCACATTACATATGTGAAAACATGAATCATTTTTTACCCAGACCGGGACTCGAACCTAAGACTTATGATTACTAAGTCAAGGCGCTACCACTACACCACAGAAGGTTAAAAGGAATCCAACCTTATAGCTTATATCTGCTATACTTAGGAATGAACGCATTCTAACTGAATGCCACTATGTTCATATTACAGATTCCCCAACCTCACTCGTGGCTTCATTTTAGCATTTAATTCAATTCCCAATCTCATTCGAGCATGAAATATCAAATAAGCACATTACATATGTGAAAACATGAATCATTTTTTACCCCGACCGGGACTCGAACCTAGGACTTATGATTACTAAGTCAAGGCGCTACCACTACACCACAGAAGGTTAAAAGGAATCCAACCTTATAGCTTATATCTGCTATACTTAGGAATGAACACATTCTAACTGAATGCCACTAGGTTCATATTACAGATTCCCCAACCTCACTCGTGGCTTCATTTTAACATTTATTTCAATTCCCAATCTCATTCGAGCATGAAATATCAAATAAGCACATTACATATGTGAAAACATGAATCATTTTTTACCCCGACCGGGACTCGAACCTAGGACTTATGATTACTAAGTCAAGGCGCTACCACTACACCACAGAAGGTTAAAAGGAATCCAACCTTATAGCTTATATCTGCTATACTTAGGAATGAACGCATTCTAACTGAATGTCACTATGTTCATATTACAGATTCCCCAACCTCACTCGTGGCTTCATTTTAGCATTTAATTCAATTCACAATCTCTTTCGTGCATGAAATATCAAATAAGCACATTACATATGTGAAAACATGAATCATTTTTTACCCAGACCGGGACTCGAACCTAAGACTTATGATTACTAAGTCAAGGCGCTACCACTACACCACAGAAGGTTAAAAGGAATCCAACCTTATAGCTTATATCTGCTATACTTAGGAATGAACGCATTCTAACTGAATGCCACTATGTTCATATTACAGATTCCCCAACCTCACTCGTGGCTTCATTTTAGCATTTAATTCAATTCCCAATCTCATTCGAGCATGAAATATCAAATAAGCACATTACATATGTGAAAACATGAATCATTTTTTACCCCGACCGGGACTCGAACCTAGGACTTATGATTACTAAGTCAAGGCGCTACCACTACACCACAGAAGGTTAAAAGGAATCCAACCTTATAGCTTATATCTGCTATACTTAGGAATGAACACATTCTAACTGAATGCCACTAGGTTCATATTACAGATTCCCCAACCTCACTCGTGGCTTCATTTTAACATTTATTTCAATTCCCAATCTCATTCGAGCATGAAATATCAAATAAGCACATTACATATGTGAAAACATGAATCATTTTTTACCCCGACCGGGACTCGAACCTAGGACTTATGATTACTAAGTCAAGGCGCTACCACTACACCACCGAAGGTTAAAAGGAATCCAACCTTATAGCTTATATCTGCTATACTTAGGAATGAACGCATTCTAACTGAATGCCACTATGTTCATATTACAGATTCCCCAACCTCACTCGTGGCTTCATTTTAGCATTTAATTCAATTCCCAATCTCATTCGAGCATGAAATATCAAATAAGCACATTACATATGTGAAAGCATGAATCATTTTTTACCCCGACCGGGACTCGAACCTAGGACTTATGATTACTAAGTCAAGGCGCTACCACTACACCACAGAAGGTTAAAAGGAATCCAACCTTATAGCTTATATCTGCTATACTTAGGAATGAACGCATTCTAACTGAATGCCACTATCTTCATATTACAGATTCCCCAACCTCACTCGTGGCTTCATTTTAGCATTTAATTCAATTCCCAATCTCATTCGAGCATGAAATATCAAATAAGCACATTACATATGTGAAAACATGAATCATTTTTTACCCCGACCGGGACTCGAACCTAGGACTTATGATTACTAAGTCAAGGCGCTACCACTACACCACAGAAGGTTAAAAGGAATCCAACCTTATAGCTTATATCTGCTATACTTAGGAATGAACACATTCTAACTGAATGCCACTAGGTTCATATTACAGATTCCCCAACCTCACTCGTGGCTTCATTTTAACATTTATTTCAATTCCCAATCTCATTCGAGCATGAAATATCAAATAAGCACATTACATATGTGAAAACATGAATCATTTTTTACCCCGACCGGGACTCGAACCTAGGACTTATGATTACTAAGTCAAGGCGCTACCACTACACCACAGAAGGTTAAAAGGAATCCAACCTTATAGCTTATATCTGCTATACTTAGGAATGAACGCATTCTAACTGAATGTCACTATGTTCATATTACAGATTCCCCAACCTCACTCGTGGCTTCATTTTAGCATTTAATTCAATTCACAATCTCTTTCGTGCATGAAATATCAAATAAGCACATTACATATGTGAAAACATGAATCATTTTTTACCCAGACCGGGACTCGAACCTAAGACTTATGATTACTAAGTCAAGGCGCTACCACTACACCACAGAAGGTTAAAAGGAATCCAACCTTATAGCTTATATCTGCTATACTTAGGAATGAACGCATTCTAACTGAATGCCACTATGTTCATATTACAGATTCCCCAACCTCACTCGTGGCTTCATTTTAGCATTTAATTCAATTCCCAATCTCATTCGAGCATGAAATATCAAATAAGCACATTACATATGTGAAAACATGAATCATTTTTTACCCCGACCGGGACTCGAACCTAGGACTTATGATTACTAAGTCAAGGCGCTACCACTACACCACAGAAGGTTAAAAGGAATCCAACCTTATAGCTTATATCTGCTATACTTAGGAATGAACACATTCTAACTGAATGCCACTAGGTTCATATTACAGATTCCCCAACCTCACTCGTGGCTTCATTTTAACATTTATTTCAATTCCCAATCTCATTCGAGCATGAAATATCAAATAAGCACATTACATATGTGAAAACATGAATCATTTTTTACCCCGACCGGGACTCGAACCTAGGACTTATGATTACTAAGTCAAGGCGCTACCACTACACCACCGAAGGTTAAAAGGAATCCAACCTTATAGCTTATATCTGCTATACTTAGGAATGAACGCATTCTAACTGAATGCCACTATGTTCATATTACAGATTCCCCAACCTCACTCGTGGCTTCATTTTAGCATTTAATTCAATTCCCAATCTCATTCGAGCATGAAATATCAAATAAGCACATTACATATGTGAAAGCATGAATCATTTTTTACCCCGACCGGGACTCGAACCTAGGACTTATGATTACTAAGTCAAGGCGCTACCACTACACCACAGAAGGTTAAAAGGAATCCAACCTTATAGCTTATATCTGCTATACTTAGGAATGAACGCATTCTAACTGAATGCCACTATCTTCATATTACAGATTCCCCAACCTCACTCGTGGCTTCATTTTAGCATTTAATTCAATTCCCAATCTCATTCGAGCATGAAATATCAAATAAGCACATTACATATGTGAAAACATGAATCATTTTTTACTCTGACCGGGACTCGAACCTAGGACTTATGATTACTAAGTCAAGGTGCTACCACTACACCACAGAAGGTTAAAAGGAATCCAACCTTATAGCTTATATCTGCTATACTTAGGAATGAACGCATTCTAACTGAATGCCACTATGTTCATATTACAGATTCCCCAACCTCACTCGTGGCTTCATTTTAGCATTTAATTCAATTCCCAATCTCATTCGAGCATGAAATATCAAATAAGCACATTACATATGTGAAAACATGAATAATTTTTTACTCCGACCATAACTCGAACCTAGGACTTATGATTACTAAGTCAAGGCGCTACCACTACACCACACAAGGTTAAAAGGAATCCAACCTTATAGCTTATATCTGCTATACTTAGGAATGAACGCATTCTAACTGAATGCCACTATGTTCATATTACAGATTCCCCAACCTCACTCGTGGCTTCATTTTAGCATTTAATTCAATTCCCAATCTCATTCGAGCATGAAATATCAAATAAGCACATTACATATGTGAAAAAATGAATCATTTTTTACCCCGACCAGGACTCGAACCTAGGACTTATGATTAATAAGTCAAGGCGCTACCACTACACCACAGAAGGTTAAAAGGAATCCAACCTTATAGCTTATATCTGCTATACTTAGGAATGAACGCATTCTAACTGAATGCCACTATGTTCATATTACAGATTCCCCAACCTCACTCGTGGCTTCATTTTAGCATTTAATTCAATTCCCAATCTCATTCGAGCATGAAATATCAAATAAGCACATTACATATGTGAAAACATGAATCATTTTTTACCCCGACCGGGACTCGAACCTAGGACTTATGATTACTAAGTCAAGGCGCTGCCACTACACCACAGAAGGTTAAAAGGAATCCAACCTTATAGCTTATATCTGCTATACTTAGGAATGAACGCTTTCTAACTGAATGCCACTATGTTCATATTACAGATTCCCCAACCTCACTAGTGGCTTCATTTTAGCATTTAATTCAATTCCCAATCTCATTCGAGCATGAAATAGCAAATAAGCACATTACATATGTGAAAACATGAATCATTTTTTTACCCCGACTGGGACTCGAACCTAGGACTTATGATTACTAAGTCAAGACGCTACCACTACACCACAGAAGGTTAAAAGGAATCCACCCTTATAGCTTATATCTGCTATACTTAGGAATGAACGCATTCTAACTGAATGCCACTATGTTCATATTACAGATTCCCCAACCTCACTCGTGGCTTCATTTTAGCATTTAATTCAATTCCCAATCTCATTCGAGCATGAAATATCAAATAAGCACATTACATATGTGAAAACATGAATCATTTTTTACCCCGACCGGGACTCGAACCTAGGACTTATGATTACTAAGTCAAGGCGCTACCACTACACCACAGAAGGTTAAATGAAATCCAACCTTATAGCTTATATCTGCTATACTTAGGAATGAACGCATTCTAACTGAATGTCACTATGTTCATATTACAGATTCCCCAACCTCACTCGTGGCTTCATTTTAGCATTTAATTCAATTCCCAATCTCATTCGAGCATGAAATATCAAATAAGCACATTACATATGTGAAAACATTAATCATTTTTTACCCCGACCGGGACTCGAACCTAGGACTTATGATTACTAAGTCAAGGCGCTACCACTACACCACAGAAGGTTAAATGAAATCCAACCTTATAGCTTATATCTGCTATACTTAGGAATGAACGCATTCTAACTGAATGTCACTATGTTCATATTACAGATTCCCCAACCTCACTCGTGGCTTCATTTTAGCATTTAATTCAATTCCCAATCTCATTCGAGCATGAAATATCAAATAAGCACCCACCCACCCACCCACCCACCCTCCCACACCCCCCCACCCCTCCCCCACCCCCACCCCCACCCTCCACCCCCCACCCTCCACCCCCCACCCTCTACCCCCACCCTCTACCCCCACCCTCTACCCCCACCCTCTACCCCCACCCTCTACCCCCACCCTCTACCCCCCACCACACACCCACACACCCACCCACACCCACCCACCCACCCACCCACCCACCCACACACCCACACACCCACACACCCCCACACCCCCACACCCCCACACCCCCACACCCACACACCCACACACACACACACACACACACACACACACACACACACACACCCCCACACCCCCACACCCCCACACACACACACACACACACACACACACACACACACACACACACACACACACACACACACACACACACACACACACACACACACACACACACACACACACACACACACACACACACACACACACACACACACACACACACACACACACACACACACACACACACACACACACACACACACACACACACACACACACACACACACACACACACACACACACACACACACACACACACACACACACACACACACACACACACACACACACACACACACACACACACACACACACACACACACACACACACACACACACACACACACACACACACACACACACACACACACACACACACACACACACACACACACACACACACACACACACACACACACACACACACACACACATACATACATACATACATACATACATACATACATACATACATACATACATACATACATACATACATACATACATACATACATACATACATATATATATATATATATATATATATATATATATATATATATATATATATATATATATATATATATATATATATATATATATATATATTACACCCAGGTATGACTGGTAAATACCAAATTTAAGTTTTTCATGCCCGAGACCTAGGTTAATATATAGGTGGGTGGCAATGGCTAGCTGACTCATAATATGGCTCGAAATAGTGAAGGGCATGGAAATAAGGTGAACAGTTTAAAATAATTGTAACATTAATTCACTTAATAAAATAGGAATTACAATCTGAATCCATCCATTTAACAAACCTACAGATGAAAAAAACACATAAATATGTATAATCCTACGGTTTAACAAAAACAGACCTAAACACTTTAATAATTAATAAATATAATTTAATAAATATACACTTACAGATTAACAAAAAAAAAACAGACAAAAACCAACAAGGAAATAATATTGATAATTAATATTATTTTTAACAGATACGAAGTGTGAAATGGAACCTGGGAGTAGAGCAATAAACTGAGACACAATAATGAGATACAATACACAGGGAGCTTCAGGTGGACAAAAGCTGGTACGGGGAATATACTCCTGGTATGTGCTGACGATCGCTGGATAGGAACTATACTTTGTCGGCCGGCATATTTGATCAGGTATATTAAACCTCGGACATGGCGGAAGTCTTGGGACTAAGATGGTCAGCCAAGGAAGGGTTGAGAGAAAGGCCAGAACATCATTATGAATGGCTATTCGTGGAGAAGTGAACACTGATTGGTTGAAATGAACGCTGATTTGTACAGTTAAGCTACTGGCAATTAAATTTGGGAAACAAGGTTGTTTGGGGTTGTAACATACCCCCACCCCTGAAACCTCTATAGGGGAACCCGGAATAGGTAATGAAGAGACGACCACAAATGAGTAGCTCACAGTATTTGATGGGATTATAGGATCTTGACAGGCAAGTAACAAATACTTCCAGCATTCCCACTTGGTAGACATCCTTGAATACCACGTTATGTTTGAGGACAGTAAGTAATGTGTTTATACAAATGATGGAACAGAGGTTGGCAATGGTGGCTCGTAGAAATACTGACTGCAGCACGTTGAAAGCTTGGACATGGCTCACACTGGCATCCGCCTCAAATCCACGTGATAAGGCATCACCGAATATAGTTTCCTTGCCTCTGATATGGTGAACTTGAAAACTGCAGATTTGAAGTAGGAGGGACCACCTATTAATCCTTTGATGAGGTAGTTTGGTCGAGTTGATAAAGGCCTGTGGGTGGTGGTCGGTGAAAACCTGTACACGGTGAGGCGAAGCCTGAAGATAGCACTCAAACTTTTTGATTGCAAGGATGAGAGCCAGTGCCTCTTCTTCTCCGGAGGAATAGGGTTGTTGATGCTTCTTCAACTCGCAGGAATAATCTGCCACGGGGTGCAGTACATTGGTTTGTTGGTCGGCTTGCAAAAGTTGAAGTCTGGAGCCCTTAAAACAGATTGAGAAGTTAAAAAAGTTTTATATTGGTACAACCTAAATTGGGTGATAAAATGCGGAAATCTCTTTAGCACTATCAGTAAGAGGTATTTGATAATACCCCTTAGTGAAATCAACGGTTGTAATAAACTGGGATTTTCTAATACTATTTAAAAGGTTTTCTATTAAGGGGAGGGGATAAGAATCTTTGATAGTTACATTATTTACTTTTCTATAGTCAGTACAAAGTCTTAAAGATCCATCAGGTTTTGGCACTAAAATACATGGTGATGCCCAGGCAGATATAGTTGGTTCAGCTAAGCCTTGAGTTAATAGATAATCTACTTCTTTCTTCATAATATCATCCTTATGGGAGTGTAATATATATGGAGCTTGCCCAATAGAGTCTTGGCAGGAACTAATAAACTTTATGTCATGTTGGATATAATTACACAATCCTGGAGAATCAGAAATAACAGAGGGAAACTGATTCAACAGCTGAGACAAGTCTGCCTTCTGGTTTGAATAAAGATCACCAAAATAATCATTAACGTTCTATAATATACTGGTGTTGGAGAGAGAGCCTTGATTACAGGGTAAGTCAACAGGTAGGCTACTCTCACCATCACCATCCAATCCCATCTCAGACATAGGGTTGGTGTCTGCCACACATACTGTAACTAGAGAAACCGATCCGACATCTACCTCTGGTGATCTGGAATAGTAAGTTTTGAGTAAATTCATATGAACCAATTGTTTTTTCTTTCTATGATCAGGTGTTGCTATGACATAGTTTAGAGGACCCCACTTTTCCTGAATTACATAGGGTACGCAATATTCTCGCAACACCTGCTTTAAAGTTTTGTGAGACTGTGAGTGATAGCCAGATGAAGTCACCTGTTTGACTCCTAACTCAGTTAAGATCTGCGAAAAGGTTTGACTTTTAAAATTCGTACCATGATTAGACTGAATTTATTATGGGATGCTTTTATCATCATTATCTACAGCAACATGTCGCATCACTGCCAACGAAGTATCAGAACTCTGTGCTTGTATTAGTTCTTCTTTAGACAAGGGCTGGTTCAGGAGATCCTCCTGAACTTTAGGGGAAGGCAAGGAAGACAATGTATTAGATAATTTAGACACAGTGAGTTTAGCTTGAGCCCTTGTTACTGCACAAGAAGGAAAAAGATCAGGGGACTCATCAGTAACTCTTGGAAGAGGATTATCAACAGTAGTAATATTAGGTACGATAAGAGTTCCAGCGAGATCATTTCCCAATAATAGCTGAACTCCTTGAATGGGCAATTTACCATGTTTAACAGCTACTTTTACATTTGACTTGAACAGGGGGCAGTCAAGATAAACTCATGCAAGAGGATATGATATACGAGACGATAAATCTGACAGTAAAACCTTCTCTCCTGTTAAATTAATGACTCAGATTAGGAATAGCATCATGAACTAAAATGGACTGAGCAGCCCCAGTATCACTAAGAATAGTTATGGGGAATGCCCGACCCTTTGGGCTAAGCGTGACATGACCTGTGAAAGTAAATGCTTTGAACACACTGGTCTGAAAGGAGCAAAAAATAGAAGCAATTGGTTTAGTATTGGAATCTGTATCATTAAAACCCTTCTTTGAAACTTGGCACCCCGGATGTTTACACTGTGCAATGGTATGTCCTTCTTTCTTCCAATAAGCACAAAATAGCTGGCTTGAATTTGACTTATTGTCTCTCTGCCCATCACTCCATCTACTTTGGGGATCACGAGAGGTAGATTTTACAAAAACACCACGATCCGCCCCACGCACATTCCAGGACTCCAACCGTAAGGCTTGAGCATCTGTCATTTCTGCCACCTTAAGAAGCTCCGTTATATTGCTCTCCTTTACATATTTAAGTATAGGAAATGGTATTTTACTCTTCTATTCCTCAAAGACTATGGCATTCACGAGTTCGGAATATATAGTGACATTTAAGGATTCTAACCACTTTTTGAACTGTCGCATTTTCTCGGTGGCAAATTCCACATAGGTTTGATACTTAGCTTTAGTCATATTCCTACATTTCTGCCTATATCCTTCGGGTGAGATTGTATGCGCATGAAGTATTTGAGTTTTAACAAAATCATAGTCTTCCGTTACATCCAAACTACTATAGACTCTCAGGGACTTTCCCGACAATTTAGGACCTATAATGTTAATCCACTCGTCTTTTGACCAATTCTGTTTATTAGCGATTTTCTCAAACAATTTAAAGGACCCATCAATGTCTCCTTCGTCAAATATTGGTACCATAGAAGAAGCTGTGGTATAGTTGTAAGATACTTCTTTCTCCTTTATAGATAGTTCTAGGTCCCTGTGCTTACCAACCTGTTCCAACTCTTTCAGTTTTAATTCTCTTTCTACTTCCAATTTTAATTTTAATTCCCTTTCTCTCGTTTCTACTTCTATTTCTAATTCCCTTTCCCTCGTTTCTGCTTCTATTTTTAATTCCCTTTCTCTCGTTTCTGCTTCTAGTTCCATTTTTCTCGTTTCTACTTGTAACTTTCTCGTTTCTACTTCCATTTCATACTGAAGTTCTAATCTATACTTCTCTAACTCGAGCGAAGAAGAGGGGTAAGCTTTCGGAGTAGCATTATCAATACGAGCTACTTCAATTTTCTTTGACTTAGGAATCTCGTCTGAATCGGAATCTCCCTCGGTATCCTCAGGTAACGAAACATATTCAGCAATTACTTCAAGAACACCTTGTTTCATTAAATGTTTCGAAACAAGTTCCTTAACGGTTTTCTTAGTTACCTTTGAGCGGTGAGTTGGAAGAGCAATTTGATAATGTTCAGCAATCTTTAACCAATCAGATTTTCTAATGTTACTTGCTTGATCCCAAGAGGGAGACCAAGAAAAATGATATATCAAATATTTTACTAGCCATGACGTTTAATAATCGAAACTTTAGGAAAAATGAAGGGAGGAAGCTCTTGGAAAATTCAGCAGTGATAGTCAAGCACGACCCCGGAATCTTCGACACTAGAGTATTAACGACTTGTTAGGTAGAGATACTAGAAACTAGCATGAGTGATGGGATTATACATATCCTGATACTTGAGTAGAGTACTTTGAAACTTGGATACTTGTGAGAGTACAGTTGAATATTGATACTTGAATAAATAGACTTGAAAATAGAAAGCAGTCCGATTCTTGACGATTCTTGAAAAAACCTAACGACCCATTTCATACTGATTCATGAGATTAATTAGGTTAACAAAGTTAACGAGTATTGGAAGAACGTATAGCAAACTACCTTCACCCTACGTTCAGATTAGTGTTTACTATTGCGGCTACCACGCAAGATAATGAGTATACACTAATGACCAACGATCATCACACACTTGTTACGGTTGTTACGATTTCTACTTCTTATAACAAAAGACACAGACAATAAGTACACACACAAAATTTTTTTTCACAAAATTGAAAACTCAAGAATTCACTGTTCACTTTCCTGGTATCGTAATACAATTGTTATAACAATACGGAAACAAGGGAGAAGCTAATGTAAACTAATTTACCTAGAGCAAGGATTCTGGCAAGGTCGCCAATATATTACACCAGGTATGACTGGTAAATACCAAATTAAAGTTTTTCATGCCCGAGACCTAGGTTAATATATGACTGGGTGGCAATGGCTAACTGACTCGTTATTTGGCTCGAAATAGTTAAGGGCATGGAAATAAGGTGAACAGTTTAAAATAATTGTAATATTAATTCACTTAATACAATAGGAATTACAATCTGAATCCATCCATTTAACAAACCTACAGATTAACAAAACACACATAAATATGTATAATCCTACGGGTTAAAAAAAAACAGACCTAAACACTTTAATAATTAATAAATATAATTTAATAAATATACACTTATAGATTAACAAAAAACAACAAGGATGTAATAATGATAATTAATATAGGACTTAACTGATACGAAAAGTTAAATGGAACCTGGGAGGAGAGCAATAAACTGAGACACAATAATGAGATACAATACACAGGGAGCTTCAGGTGGACAAAAGCCGGTACGGGGAATATACTCCTGGTATGTGCTTACGATCGCTGGATAGGAACTGTACTCTGTCGGCCGGCGTTTTTGATCAGGTATATAAAACCTCGGACAGTGGGGAAGTCTTGGGACTAAGCTGGGCAGCCAAGGAAGGGTTGAGAGTAAGGCCAGAACATCATTATGATTGTCTATTCGAGAAGAAGTGAATACTGATTGGTTGAAATTAACGCTGATTGTTTCAGTTAAGCTACTGGCAATTAAAAAGCGGTAACAACGTTGTTTGGGGTTGTAACAATATATGTATATGTATATATATATATATATATATATATATATATATATATATATATATATATATATATATATATATATATATATATATATATATATATATATATATATGAATCATTTTTTACCCCGACCGGGACTCGAACCTAGGACTTATGATTACTAGGTCAAGGCGCTACCACTACACCACAGAACCTTTTAACCTTCTGTGGTGTAGTACTAGCGCCTTGACTTAGTAATCATAAGTCATATATATACATATATATATATATATATATATATATATATATATATATATATATATATATATATATATATATATATATATATATATATATATATATATATATATATATATATATATATATATATATATATATATATATATATATATATATATATATATATATATATATATATATATATATATATATATATATATATATATATATATATATATATATATATATATATATATATATATATATATATATATATATATATATATATATATATATATATATATATATATATATATATATATATATATATATATATATATATATATATATATATATATATATATATATATATATATATATATATATATATATATATATATATATATATATATATATATATATATATATATATATATATATATATATATATATATATATATATATATATATATATATATATATATATATATATATATATATATATATATATATATATATATATATATATATATATATATATATATATATATATATATATATATATATATATATATATATATATATATATATATATATATATATATATATATATATATATATATATATATATATATATATATATATATATATATATATATATATATATATATATATATATATATATATATATATATATATATATATATATATATATATATATATATATATATATATATATATATATATATATATATATATATATATATATATATATATATATATATATATATATATATATATATATATATATATATATATATATATATATATATATATATATATATATATATATATATATATATATATATATATATATATATATATATATATATATATATATATATATATATATATATATATATATATATATATATATATATATATATATATATATATATATATATATATATATATATATATATATATATATATATATATATATATATATATATATATATATATATATATATATATATATATATATATATATATATATATATATATATATATATATATATATATATATATATATATATATATATATATATATATATATATATATATATATATATATATATATATATATATATATATATATATATATATATATATATATATATATATATATATATATATATATATATATATATATATATATATATATATATATATATATATATATATATATATATATATATATATATATATATATATATATATATATATATATATATATATATATATATATATATATATATATATATATATATATATATATATATATATATATATATATATATATATATATATATATAATGATAATAAGAAAAATAATTAGGTATATTAAAGTATATAAACATACAGTTAGTATTAATGAACTCAAAAGTGTCTCAATCCAATCGAAATTTCTAAAAAGTTATTTTTCCTTCCAATTATAATTTAGTTAGAAAGTTATTGCATCAGCGACTATACATATAGTTTACTATTATTAATTCAAAATGTATTATATTTTCTACAAAACTTGTGTAGGAGAAAATCCATAGTCACAGAAGTTGGTCAAAATATGCACCCTGAATTATTCCGTTCTATCTTTAGTTATCGTTATTAGTTTAGAAAGTGCATTCGCTTTGGGTAACAGTCACACATTGCCAAAGCCAAATTCCTTCAAAACGAGGCACCGGCCTGGGCCTTACTAAGAAACTTGAGTCCGTGACGTAAAGCTGGATCATTGTGAGTTTGAAGAAAGCGTGTCAGAAAACTATTTGCATATAATTTAAACTGAAAGGCTTCTAGTCTAAGTTTTCCTATCAGAACCCCCTCGTATTTGCAGTAATTATTCGCCAGAGGAAATTTGGATTGATGGATTCCCAGTCACCTCGCACGTAACCATTTTGTCAACTTTTATGCCTCTAAGGGAAACACGGAAGATATATATTTCTTCCCTTGCCCCAAGAGAGGAAGAGACGAAAATACAAAATATGAAAGAAAAAATTATTCCGGGGACTCCTAAGACGATCAGTTCTCCCTTGGACAGAAGCCACCCATGGAAAAAGTTAACAATGTAAACAAGTGAATTATACATTTGAATAACAGGGAGTTTACATGTAGATAAATTCCACAAACTAAAGGATCTTAGTTCCGTACTTAACGTAACTCCCAGGACAAATTATGAACACACCTTAAGCTGAATTTAGCCAAACCACTAAAGGACACTGATGCTAAACAAGTATAAATGTTTTACAGATAAAAAAAAAATAAATAAAGTTGGGGACCGGTGTAACATAGGGGTTAGAATACTCGACTTGGGAGGTGAGTGACCCGCGATAATTCGCACCACAGTCTGTTTGCACTCCCGTAATAAGGACTAATCTGTCTAGCTGTATACAATAGCTTTAATCCCCCTTATAAGGGGGTGGCTTAATCAATGCAAAATACCTTAACTTTTTGCGGGAAGAAAATACAGAGGGAGGGGGGCTCCCAGTCCCTCGCTCAGCCCCAATAGTCGACTATTATGACGCGCAGAGGAAAACGGAGGGAGTACTCTTGTCCAACTCCCTAATATGGACTAATCGTGACACATAAAAGTAGAAAACAAATGCTCCAAAATATAAAAACAAGACCTGTTACAAAGTCTTAAGAAGAATATTCGAAAAATCAAGAGATACATCGGTGTCAAAACTGTAAAGAAAAATATTGAACAGTCATGCAGTAATGAATCCTAAATAATCCGTTAAGTGTCAGCAAAAATTATTCATTGGTAAGGAAACCACTTAAATAAATTCAAAAGTACAGACGCAAAATTGGCTGACAAAAGAACTTTTTAACTAAAAGAAAAAGAGTTTTGTTGGTATGAAACGTAAAAAAAAAATAGAATTATTAATACAATTTGTCGTAAGTTGAATCTTCTGTACGCAAATTTTGCTAGAGACGAAACTTGCAAGCAAAAACAAAATGTCTGAAGATTTTTCCGGAGATGAAAACCCTTAAGCAAATCAGCGCATACCGATGCAAACAATTAAACAAGCATTTATTTCCATTTTACAATGTTGGAGATGCAAGTTTGTGTTGGATATGAAATCATGAAGCAAATCATTAAAAATGTTAAGTATAGATGTAATCTTTGTTGGTGATGATTGTTAGAGATGAAACTGTCAAGAAGCTAAATATTGATCCAAGTATTTGTTGGATATGGAAATTCTTTAGTAAACTTAAATACATAGGTAAAAATTCTCTTAACAGATGAACACTCTTACACACGCTGAAAAACTCTAATTGTAAACTTTGCTGAAACTAGAAAAAAATGCAGTTTTGGTGGAACCCCCGACTAAAATAAATAAATAAATAAAACACTGAAAACGCAATCAGTATACTGGAAAGTTAACGATTTTATTTTACGTCAAGGACACCTTTTTCTAGTAAGGGCTAAAATAGTGCATTTTTTCGAGAAACTTTGATATTGGCAGCGTCTGACCGTTACCCAGAGTGAATCGATGAAACAAATACTGCCGTAGTCAAAGAGTTCTAGCAAACTAAAAATATATATAAAGTCAACACTTAAAAATGCAAATATATAAATAAATAAAGGGCGAATACACCGAAACTGCATTTTGAATATGAGAACTACTTTGAGATAATACAAAATAAAAAAGAATATTTGTGAAATTCTTCGCGGAAGTAGCTTACCTCTGAAAGAATTTTGAGTTTAATAAATTAAGGTGGGACTAGGGCTTTTGGGGATGGGGGATCGTAAGTTAGGTTAGGTTAGGGAGATGGTAGAGGTCGAATATAAGCTACTTATGGTACAGTCAATGTTATATAAGAGGCTTACGAAACTTTATCGAGAAATTCCCTTCGCCTTTCAAGATGGCGAAACTAAGGGAAAATATTTTATAAGGAAAATGAGGCACAAAGAAAACATTTCAAGGTTCAGCACGATATTTACTCCTCACAATGAAGGAATTATCGGTATTTACTTCCTATTCAGCTTTTATAACCGTGCTTGGGGAAAGAAAAAAAAAAGAAAGGATGTGGGCAGGATGGACGGGGTAAAGCAGAGTAACAGGAGTTGTATGTGACAGAAGGGTAGCACCTGCAAGAGTGATAGGTAAAGTTTACCTAAAGGTAGAAAAACAAGCCACATACATACATACATACATACATACATACATACATACATACATACATACATACATACATACATACATACATGCATACATACATACATACATACATACATACATACATACATACATACATACATACATACATACATACATACATACATACATACATACATACATACATACATACATACATACATACATACATACATACATACACACATGCATACATACATACGTACGTACGTACGTACATACATACATACATACATACATACATACATACATACATACATACATACATACATACATACGTACGTACGTACGTACAAACGTACTTACGTACATTTGTACATGCATACATACATACATACATACATACATACATACATACATACATACATACATACATACATACATACATACATACATACATACATACATACATACATACATACATACATACATGCATGCATACATACATACATACATACATACATACATACATACATACATACATACATACATACATACATACATACATACATACATACATACATACATACATACATACATACATACATACATACATACATACATACATACATACATACATACATACATACATACATACATACATACATACATACATACATACATACATACATGCATACATACATACATACATACATACATGAATGTATAAGCAAGAAACAAAATAAACAAAATATACATACAACAATCAATATGCTGACTCTATTATAACATCAGAAACATATAATATATTGTCTGAAAAATATGGTAAAATTCGCCTTTTAATATGACGCTTTTGAGGCTGAAAAGGGAAAATCATAGAATAGACTCAACAAATTTTATCCTATAGAAGATAATGAAGTCAATAACGCTGTTGGTGAAGGTGGAGGAGAAGAGAGGGGAGGGGATAAAACTAAGCCTATTAGAGCCACCCTAATAAAAGAAGGAGCCTAAGAACCCCTTTGTAAATTCCTTTACGATGATATAGATTTGATGAACCAACAGCAAAAGGTTCAAGGAATGAACAATGGTTAGGAGGGAAACTAAGCAGTAGTTATAGGAGAGAAGACTGTGCAGGAAAAAAAA
>JAXCGZ010008749.1:10000-12500 GCA_037179515.1 Halocaridina rubra
AGTAAGACACTCAGTGTCTAAATGGAGAAGAGTTAGTAGTGGAGTTCCACAGGATTCAGTTTTAGGGCCACCTTTGTTCCTTGTATATATAAATGACCTACCAGAGTCGGTAAATTCATTCATGAATATGTTTGCAGATGATGCAAAGATTGTGAAGAAAGTAAAAAACAAGAACAATGGTAGAGAACATCAGCAGGATCTAAATAATCTGCATGAGTGGTCAGAAAAGTGGCTAATGAAATTCAATACTTCAAAATGTAAGGTAATGAGAATGGGTACAAGTGCAAGAAGGCCCAAGCTTGACTACTCGGTGGCTGGAGTACAACTTCAAGAGACAGAAAATGAGAGAGAACTAGGAGTAAACATACTGGCAGATTTGTCTCCAGAAATACATATAAATTGCATAGTAAGGGCAGCATATGCATTCTTATCAAATGTAAGGGTAGCCTTCAGGCACATGGACAAGGAAATGTTCAGAAATATTTATGTAACCTATGTGAGGCCAAAACTCGAATATGCAGCCCCCTTTTGGAATCCACACTTGAAAAAGCACATAGCTAAGCTTGAAAAAGTTCAAATACATGCCACGAAACTGGTGCCAGAAATACGCAATCTCAGTTATGATGAGAGGCTGAGGGAATTAGACTTACCATCACTCAAAGCTAGAAGATTGACGGGGGATATGGTGACAGTCTTTAAATTCCTTCATGGTTATGATAGAGTGAATAGGGATCGATATTATGATATGGCAGACTCTAGAACTAGAGGTCATAGTTTGAAGCTTCGTAAGAAAACTTCTTTGCAGGATGTAAGGAAATACTTTTTCGGTGTAAGAGTAGTTGATAATTGGAATTGGCTAAGCGAGGAGGTAGTTAATGGTATCTCAATCCCTAGTTTTAAGGACAGGTATGATAAGTATCACTAAGTCTAAAATGGAAGTGATCAGGAGACGGGAAGATACGAGCTTTGGGCTCTTTCCCGTAAACACAATTAGGTAAGTACAATTAGGTAAGTATAAATATATATATATATATATATATATATATATATATATATATATATATATATATATATATATATATATATATATATATATATATATATATATATATATATATGTTTATATATATATATATATATATATATATATATATATATATATATATATATATATATATATATATATATATATATATATATATATATATATATATATATATATATATATATATATATATATATATATATATATATATATATATATATATATATATATATATATATATATATATATATATGTATATATATATATATATATATATATATATATATATATATATATATATATATATATATATATATATATATATATATATATATATATATATATATATATATATATATGTGCATATAAGTTTTTCATAGTGTTTGTGTTTACCACTAAGAGCAGTTAGTACTTCAACTACTAAATATATATAAAGCTTATATGATGACCTATAATATGACCACAAAATGCATTTTATCTAATTACCTGTTCGGCATTGAGGTCAATATTTTCCCAATTGAGCCAAAATCTAGCAAATCCTTGGTGCGTGTGCAACTCATATTGATAGAGCATTGCAAATGCAACAGCCAAAACACCTATGACCAACGCATACCAAAAACCACGTGTTTTGATGGTGTTTTTAAAACTTATTTCACTTTTATTATCGTATTCTTTCACTTTGTCACGTTTTCTAGTATTTCTCTTTCGATCATTTTCATTGTTTAGAGACAATCGTTTCTGGAGAAGTTTCTGATAAGATGGCAGTTTGGTCAGGTCAGAGAGGTTGATACTACGCTTCTTCAAGCTAGACAGGAGAGCTGCGACGTGCTCCTGCCCGCTACACATCTTGACAGTCACTGAACGAGAGAGAAATGAGACCCTGGCACAGCGCTAAAGCAAGTGGAGAAATACTTGACTATGAGCGACCAAGGCAACGGCTGCGATATACCAAGAAACAGAAGATCTCTCTCTCTCTCTCTCTCTCTCTCTCTCTCTCTCTCTCTGGTACTGCTCATGTTGGGGTAAAACTGGGCAGAAATAGTCTGTACAATGAATGCGCACTTGTTTGACAAGTTTTCCAAAAGTTCCCGCCCTTCTCCAGAACCGTTACAAAGAGGCAGGTGCCAAAGGGCCAACTGAGCTTTTACAAGGTCAACATGATGCGAAAGGTTATGGCAGAGATCACCACGCAGTACTAAGATCAAATATATCTTCAGAATTAGTGATGAATTTCATAAATGGGTGAATAATATTATTTAATTTTCTACATACATACATACATACATACATACATACATACATACATACATACATACATGCAAATTCATAGCAGACTATAAGAAAAACGCAATGACTTCCATGTGTGTGTGTATGGGTGAGTGCATACATGTGATTACCTAATTGTGATTACCTAATTGTGTTTACGGGAAAG
This sequence comes from Halocaridina rubra, assembly GCA_037179515.1. NCBI lineage: Eukaryota > Metazoa > Arthropoda > Malacostraca > Decapoda > Atyidae > Halocaridina > Halocaridina rubra. The sequence continues at coordinate 12,478 of JAXCGZ010008749.1, forward strand.
AGCCCAAATCTCGTATCTTCCCG
>JAXCGZ010008749.1:15000-22500 GCA_037179515.1 Halocaridina rubra
AAGAACACACAGTCACCAGATACTACACAAACAAACAAACATTAATTTCCATTTTACAATGAGTCTAATATACCTCGATCGCTCTTCTTAGCTCTTTAAGGATAGAGGGTTACCACAATTCCCCCCACCCTGCTTGGGTCATCTACTAGGTAAGTGGGATATGATCCTCTTCCAAGAGGCCCGATAACTGCAGATGGCTTACCCCAACTTCCTCTTCTCATGGTAACTTCCCAACACCCATCCATTCCAGTTTACTGTTCTAGGAAGTGCTACAAATCCGTTTGGCCTACATTACCCTTACACAACCTTCCTCCACTCATTTCCATCTCTTGCAGTCTCTCTTCCCAACTTCACTGACGACCTCCATCCATCCATCCATCTCATTATTGTCTTCCTTTCGACCTTACTGTAATTATTTATGCTTGCCGCACTCGCTATAGCTAGTCATTCATTATTCATTCTTTGCATAAATGCAAGCATATTTCACTGCTCTATGATCTAACTTATCTGAATAAAAGGAGGGACAGAGAAGATGTGACAAACCATCGTCCCATTTCCCAGCTACCCATTTTCTCTAAAATATTAGAAAAAATTTGTTGCATACCAACTTATGTCATATTTAGAGTCAAATAGACTATTAGCTATTAACCAACATGGTTTCAGACCGAAACTCTCGACGGAAACTGCACTGCTTAAAGTTACGAATAGTATCTATAATAATATAGATATGAAAAAAATATCTCTGCTTGTATTATTAGACTTATCAAAAGCCTTCGACAGTGTAAACCATGAAATTTTTATAAGTAAATGTACTAACCTAAATATTGATCCCAGCTGGTTTAGAGAGTATCTGTCTAATCGCAAACAGTTTATACGTCTTAACAACATTATCTCGATACCAAAAAATTTATAATTTGGTGTTCCACAGGGATCAGTACTTGGTCCTATCCTCTTCTCCATTTATGTAAATGATCTATCTTATTCATTTCTGACTCTCTAGTCGTACAATATGCAGATGACACTCAACTACTCCTTAGTGGTGATATTAATAATCTCCCAGAGCTAACCTTAAGAGCAGAAAATACTCTGTCAAAAATTAAAACCTATTTTCAAGAAATTGGGCTGTTAATTAACGAAAGTAAAACACTATGCATATTTATTAGTTCAAGGTTCCATATGGCACAAATTCCATAAAACACAATAATAAATTTTTGCGGCAATATCGTTACACCAAGCAAAGCAGTAAAAAAAACTTGGAATTCACTTTGATAACCACATGTTGTTTGATTCCCAGATAGATAAAGTATGCAAAAAGGTTACAGGAACATTAATGTACTTATCACATATAAAAGACAATTTTGAGACTACCACTCGAATAACTGTTGTTGAATCTCTAGCCCTAAGTCACATTGATTACTGCACAACTGTTTGGGGAGCTACCACTAAGACTCAGATAAACAGAATACAGAAGCTTATTAATTTAGCAGCTCGAGTTGCCCTGGGAGGAATAAGAAAAGATGACCACATCACACCAGCTCTCAATAAACTTGGGTGGCTGCAGGCAGAAAACAAGGTCGCTTATGCTATTTATGTTTTTGTATTCAAAATTTTGGACCATCATTATCCTAGCTGGCTATTTAATTTAAAAACAGTCAGGGACATAAGGGGAACCAACACAAGACAGAGCAGTGAGCTCTTTATTCAGAGAACAAACACAGAAGCAGGCTCAAAGATGTTCCGGTTTTACGTCACGGACTCCCTTTTCTAGCAAGGGTTAGGACGGTTGCCTTCTTGCGAAGGAATTGTTTTGGCAGATGTAATCGTTACCCTGAGTGCATGCCCTTGCTAACCTCAGACCGTGAAGGGACGCGAACCCTCGATCTGACGCCTCAAAGTCGCGGACATTACCGCTTGAGCCACGGTGACTACTGAAACAGGTTCAAAGATGATCAATATTAGAGGGCCAACACTCTGGAACAATATTCCAGAGCACCTTAAAAATTCATCTTCCTTGGCAGCTTTCAAAGGCAACCTATATAGTTTTCTTTTGGACAAATAGTTGCTGCTCACACATAAACTAAACTTAATGATTTAATGCAATTACCCTAAAATCTAACCTCTCTATATGTAAAGTGATATCGACTTCTCTGTTCTCTAAGTTAAGAACTAATTATTCTCATTGTAAGGAAAACAAATACGGTGATGATGCCGATAATAATGATACTGTATCAAGTGTTATTATTACTACTTTATTATAAACATTATTGTTAACATTTTTATTACAGCATTATTATTTTCTAGAAAAGCTACTTTTAATTTAACTGTATGTATTTCCCTCTTACTTATTAATTCAATTATATGTCTACTTATAAGTTACTTTTAATCTTAAAAGAATAACCATCGTACAAAAATGGAAATAAATGTTTGTTTGTTTGAATGATTTTATTAGAACCCGATCTCTGCCTCAACACCTCATTTCTCACTCTATCTAATCTGAATAAAATAATTATGTTCTTAAACATTTCATTTTCATTACATTATTTTTTTTTTGTTTTCATCGTACTGTTCATTCCACCTAAGAATTTACTCGCGTTTTTCACTCAGTAACTTACCTTTGCATCCACTCGTCCTTTCACTACCGCATGGAAGTACAGATAGTTAAAGCTGTTTCCTCAAGCATCCCCCCATTCACTCTCACATTCGTTCTGCCAACAATAACACTCCTCACACATCTCGTGACTTTACTTTTACCATCATTCACCTGCAACTTCTTTCTGTCACAGCCACCTTTACTAATTTTTTCTTTAAATGTTAACAGACATTTTCTGTGCCATCTACAACTGGCAATTGATTCACTTTCTTCAACCTTCAGTTCCTAAAAAATCATTCCCAGCCTCTGTTTAGCACTCTATCATTTACTTCCAATTTCACTCTATCCATATACATATTAAGCAAAAATGGTAACATTCCGCAACCTTATCATAATCGCATATTCAACTCAAGCCAATCAGTCTTACCATGCCAGACTCTCACACTTGTTTAGTAATCATGTAAAAACTTTGCCACATTTAAGAAACTTTTTATGCCATATGATTTCAATACACTAGACAATGTCTCTCTATCAACCCTGTCTTATGCTTTCTCCAAGTTCATGAGAGCCAAAAAAGTCGCCTAACTCTGGTCTTGGATGTTGTCACACACCTGTCTTACCAAAAAAAAAGAAAAAAAAAAAGACACAATCAACACACCTTCTCCCTCTTCTAAACCTTAGTAAAAATATATACACAAATAAATTTGAAAATTTACAGAAAAATTTAAAGAAAAAATATCTTTTCTTGTGTCATAAACGTTGAACATTTTCTATTTCAGTAAAAATGACATAAAGTTCCATGAATGAGGCACTAGGGCCCGATTTCTTAAACAGTGTAAACCTAGGATACCATATTGTTAGTTAGCTAGACACACACAAATGGATTTCATAAACGCATTTGACAAGGATTTGTGTATGGCTAGGATTCCGTACGGGATCCTAGCCATACACAGAACCACCACAGATGCGTTTATAAAATCCAATTGTGTGTGTCTAGCTAACTAAAAATTATGGTATCCTAGGTTTACATTGTTTAAGAAATCGGGCCTAGTAGCTATATAGGGTATGCCCAGCGACAAAGGAGGTTCACTTGTATAACTTTGTAACGATCAAACACCCAATGGTCTAGTAGTATTATAATCATTACACAATAAAAATAAAAATAAAAATAAAAATGAATACTCCAATCAAACAGTCATCCAAAAATGAAATGCGTAATAAAATTTACTTGCTCAAAAGCAGTGACATACTTTCCTTCTATGCTTTGCATTATGTTGCCTTTCCAACAATGAGTTGATTAGAGATATTTAAATTTTTTTTTGGTCACCGGTCCTGGTAGCAGGACTAATGGCTTTACAGAGCATTTCATGATTTTGATCAAAATGAGAAAGCTTTGTTATATTGCTGAACTAGTTAGTAGTCCATTTATTGACGTGAATATCAGTGCTACAGTGTTGCTCCTTCAACATGGACTCGTATTGTACCAAATAATTTCCACACACGGTTTTTTTATTCTTCGAACACAAATGTCCTGAAGGGATACGTTAAATGAGGATATTTTTCACTTCCTCTTACAAGATTGATCACATAAAGAAAAGCTCTAGAATGCTAATTACATATAGTTTACCTGTAGATTTTCTTTCTATATTCCGTTTCTAAAAGGATTTCTAATATAGATATTTGTATCCTGACATTAAAGAATGCATTTTCCTTTTGTTTTATATTTGATACTCTGCATAATAATTCGAAAATGACAGCTGTATCGTGTTTATCCTCTTAGATAATGATAAATTTTGTTTTTTAAATTCAGACCTAAAATGAAATATAAAAAAATATTTTTTTCTCATATTAGAATTACATTTTAGACACTGACATCAAAGTATATATATATATATATATATATATATATATATATATATATATATATATATATATATATATATATATATATATATATATATATATATATATATGATTCATTTTTTACCCCGACCGGGACTCGAACCTAGGACTTATGATTACTAAGTCAAGGCACTACCAGTACACCACAGAAGGTTAAAAGGAATCCAACCTTATAGCATATATCTGCTATACTTAGGAATGAACGCATTCTAACTGAATGCCACTATGTTCATATTACAGATTCCCCAACCTCACTCGTGGCTTCATTTTAGCATTTAATTCAATTCCCAATCTCATTCTGGCCATGAAATTATCAAATAAGCACATTACATATGTGAAAACATGAATCATTTTTTACCCATTCGAGTCCCGGTCGGGGTAAAAAATGATTCATGTTTTCACATATGTAATGTGCTCATTTGATAATTTCATGGCCCAAATGAGATTGGGAATTGAATTAAAGGCTAAAATAAAGCCACGAGTGAGGTTGGGGAATCTGTAATATGAACATAATGGCATTCAGTTAGAATGCGTTCATTCCTAAGTATAGCAGATATAAGCTATAAGGTTGGATTCCTTTTAACCTTCTGTGGTGTAGTGGTAGCGCCTTGACTTAGTAATCATAAGTCCTAGGTTCGAGTCCCGGTCGGGGTAAAAAATTATTCATGTTTTCACATATGTAATGTGCTTATTTGATAATTTCATGGCCCGAATGAGATTGGGAATTGAATTAAATGCTAAAATGAAGCCACGAGTGAGGTTGGGGAATCTGTAATATGAACATAGTGGCATTCAGTTAGAATGCGTTCATTCCTAAGTATAGCAGATATAAGCTATAAGGTTGGATTCCTTTTAATCTTCTGTGGTGTAGTGGTAGCGCCTTGACTTAGTAATCATAAGTCCTAGGTTCGAGTCCCGGTCGCTGTAAAAAATTATTCATGTTTTCACATATGTAATGTGCTTATTTGATATATATATATATATATATATATATATATATATATATATATATATATATATATATATATATATATATATATATATATATATATATATATATATATATATATATATATATATATATATATATATATATATATATATATATATATATATATATATATATATATATATATATATATATATATATATATATATATATATATATATATATATATATATATATATATATATATATATATATATATATATATATATATATATATATATATATAAAACTTAGTATCTATAAAACAATTCTGAGATGAGATTTTATCACCTGACGTCAAAAGAACATTTGTCTTTTTTTTTTTAAATAATATGGAGTGAAGTCTTTAAAGTGACAAGAAAATTTTGTTTACCGATTCAGATTGTGAGACAATGGCCCCATTTCTTAAACAGTGTAGACCTAGGACACCATATTGTTAGTTAGCTAGACACACACAAATGGATTTCATCAACGCACCTGACGCAGTTCTGTGTATGGCTAGGATCCCCCCATGAGGGGATCCTAGCCATACACACAACCACGTCAGATCCGTTGATGAAATCAATTTGTGTGTCTAGCTAACTAACAATATGGTATCTTAGGTCTACACTGTTTAAGAAATCGGGTCATTGTCTTTTTTCATTAGTATCTAAAGCATACTTCTGGATGGAGACTTTGTCACCTGATGCAAGAAACAGTTTCCTCTATTGCTTTCAAAGAACAGTCTGTCACAGAGACCTTTAAAGATACCAGTGATATCATGTCTAACCATTTTAGTAATGAGTAATGGCTGCTCTCTTCCAAACCTAGAGCGTAACATATAATTTTAATCTAACTTTTGTTAGTTTGTGACGATAGACAACCTTTCATTTTCATTTTTCTATGATATTCTACACAGAAATCTCAACACAGCCTTTATCATTCCATGTTCAGAAGCAAAGCTGTCTTTCTATCATTTCCATAAATACATTTTTACCATATGGGCTTTTGACAGCTTGCATTAATGGGCGCTTTTATCTATTCCTTAGCGTGGTGGGGAGAGGGAAAGGTGGTGACCTATATCTTCAAGGAGTTAAGATGGGTGAGATAAGGTGAATTGGCTTTTTAGTGTATGGGTAGATGCTTTGCCTTGGCCATCTGCCTTAAAAGGGGGATTACGGCCACTCTATGCGTACTGTACGTATAATAGTACAGCCAGCATAGTGCCAGTCTTTGGTATTTGGAGTCAAGTCTCTACTTTGTATTCTTCAAAATTGCAATCTCATTTTTCATGGTTTAAATAAAGTTTTCACTCTCGCCTTGGTAATTTGTTAAAGACTTGTCTGACAAGTTCTTTACAAGGACTTCAAGGTTATTCATATCAATTGTCTTCCAAGTACGAATCCCCAGAGGCAAATGGAGATACTTTATCCAAGAACTAATTTTGCAACTCATTTGCTTTTATTTGCTTTTTTTTCTCTTTCTCACTTATGTGTTTTTTACTCTTTGGTTGGCTATTATGGCTTTGAACGTCATTGGATATTTTACAGTTTGTTATAGCTAATGAATGAATGAAGCCAGTGGGGAGCAGACCAACTCATCTCAGTACCGGTCACAATAGAAAGGGTTAGTGTTAACATCTAACGCATTGGATCCACAGGAACTCCAAGTATGCAATAGGATAGAGAGAAAGAAAGACCCAATATGAACATGGGAAGTGCTACAAACAACAGAATAAAAAATGAATGAAAAATTGTTGAAGGAGGACCTCTGCATGAATGGTACCCATGGGAATAGAAACTGAAAATACAAAAATACTTATGACAAATTTTAGCATCTTAAAATGCAAGTATATTCAATCAAATATGAAGTTTGTATTTTGATGAAAAATGTTTTTACTACCTGACTGTTATGTTGATACATAAAATGTCATTAAACTGATCAGGTAACTTCAACTTTCTCAAATCTCTCTCTCTCTCTCTCTCTCTCTCTCTCTCTCTCTCTCTCTCTCTCTCTCTCTCTCTCATCTCTCTCTCTCTCT
>JAXCGZ010008750.1:0-15000 GCA_037179515.1 Halocaridina rubra
TTTGGTTACTTGGTGGGTTGTATACAACAGTTATTATAATGCTCTCTGACCCAGTATTTATGCGAGCAACAAGAAATTCCTTGAACTCACTTTCTCTAGCCAAGTTTATTTCTTCAACTTGAATCCTTTCACTTATGAGCAGTGCTATCCCTCCACCAGTCCTCTCAGATCTTTCAACCCTTAGTATTCTGAAACCCTTAGGAAAAACTGTGACACTGTTTATGTCCTCACTCAACTTAGTCTCTGTAATTGCTACTATATCTGCCTTACTGTTGTGAATCCTATCTTTTAATTCTACTGCCTTACCAGCTAATCCATCAGCATTTGTGTATAACAATCTTAATGAGGCCCCATCCCCTGATCTTCTGTCATTATCTTCTTTATCTCCCCTTTGTCTGGAAGAACTCTGTAATGAAAATTTTCTTCTCTTCTTCATTTCTTTCATCATTTAACCTTCTTGCCTCTTGCAACAAGTTTTTGATCTTCCCCATCTCTTCCTGTGTTCTGTATAGTCTAATGAACACTTCTTTGAATTCTTGAAGGTCTTTTAGACTTTTTTTCTCAACAATATTTACCTACATGTTTCCCCTCTCTCAAAGGTTACTTTTGTTGGTCTCGGCTTTCCTTCCCTCGAATATTTACCTAGTTGGTGTATGTTTACAATATCCTCAGGACCACATACTACTCCAAGCTTTCTTATCAGGTCTACAACCCTAGCTTTATTTTCTTCAAGTCTCCCCTGCCATGTTGGCTCCTGGGACTCGCTTATGCCTGAGATTACCACTGTCTTCTCCTTATCAAGTGCCTGTCTGATGAGTGGGTTTGCCCTTTCCATCACAACGTCTTTCATTTTTTCGATTACTGTCTCTTTATAGTCAACTGTTTGTATGTTTTCCAGTGCCACCACCTTTACAGCCTCTTTTACTGCCACATTCCCCTTTAGTGCATCAGCAAAGGAAGTTTTCATGGCATCATTTTCCATATTCAGCTCCTGGAACTCTTTTCTGAACTGTTCAATGTTTTCCTTAATCTGGACATTCCAAGCAGCAATCTCGTCTCTCAAAGAAGAGAGCAGTGAACTAACTTCTAATTCCTTTGGGTTGTCATTCAGCTGTTTGCTTTTATCTTCTTGTTTAGAAAGTCTAGATTCTAGTTGACTCCTTTCCCCTTCCAGCTTTTTTATTCTTTTTTCTAGTTCCTTTCTCTCCTGCCCTTGTGCTTTATTTGCTTCCTCCAAAGATCTTATTTGCTCTCTGAGTGTTTCATTCTCTTTCATTTCTCCATCCATATTCTGAATTTTATCATCAAGGCTTATAACCATTTCCTCTATATTCTTGATTTTCTGTTTGAGTCTCCTGATGGCTACCCCTCCTACCGACCCATGGATGGGAGAGGTTTGGGACAGAGATGGCGTCATTTTTATGTTCTCCCTCTCACAGAATATAGAAAGAAGACGAGAAAGAGGAAAAAAAAGAGAAAAACTGTTAATTAAGCTTCACACCGAATTTTTATATCTCCATATAAGTGCTATTTAGTGACTCAGTTTATCTCTTTTCTGGTAACACACATCTTAACTTAAAAACTTGACCATGGTAATTTAAGGATAAAAAGAAAAAAGAAAAAGAAAATGCAACAAAACAAAAGTCAAACCTGAAGGAAAAATTCGAACCTGTGTCTGAGGTGGCACCCACCTGTTTCTGCTATATATTCTTCCTAACTGATAAACTCACTTGCTAACCAAGGTATGTTATCACAAGATTAGACTTTACATTTAACTCAATATATATACAAAATAAAAACAAAATAGTAAAAGAGAAAGCTAAAAGAAAAGCAAAAAAAAAAAAAAAGAAATGAAGAAAATAAGACAGCTGTACTACTTGGCAACTTAACTCAGTACTGTTGACAGGTGGGTATTTTTTTTTTTTTTTACTTATTCAATTTTTTCTTGTATCAAGCTAACTAACAATTTAATATAAATGGGAAGGATACTGATTTTAACAATATATATATATGTGTGTGTGTGTGTGTGTGTGTGTGTGTGTGTGTGTGTGTGTGTGTGTGTGTGTGTGAGAGAGAGAGAGAGATTATTTATTTTATTTTATTAATTTATTGCGCCAAGGCGTCAGACATTACATGAGTTCATACAAATAATGCTTCAAATGGATACAAAACCAAGAATTGAACATGGTTTACAGGGAGGTGTACATATTGATAAAACATTGCTGCATACTAACACACAACTCACAGTATGGCAGCACAGAGTACAATATATGTAAAAGTAAAGCTCAGAGAAACGCAGAATGCACAAACAGAATTATACAGCAACATACAGAAAATATATGTATAATTCAATATAATTAATGGCCACCAAAGTGAGGTAAACGAGCAAGAATAACATCAAGGTTGTCATCATTAAGTAAAAATGAGCAGATCTGTATTAAGTTCTGACCTCGTGGTAAAACATCTCTCACTGTGGGGCACTGAAGACAATAGTGGTCAAGAGTGTTAACATTAGGACGGTCGCATAATTTACAGGAGGTGTACTGTGGCATATCTAGAGTCTGGGAGACCTGCCATAAAGGCCGATACCCCATTCTGAGCCGAGCACTAGAGAGAGAGAGAGAGAGAGAGAGAGAGGGAGAGAGAGAGAGAGAGAGAGAGAGAGGAGAGAGAGAGAGAGAGAGAGAGAGAGAGAGAGAGAGAGAGAGAGAGAGAGAGAGAGAGAGAGAGAGAGAGAGAGAGAGAGAGAGAGAGAGAGAGAGAGAAGAGAGAGAGAGAGAGGTACAGCTAAACTTATGTTACCCCTCAGGATTTCTTTTATCTCAGATATAATTTCTAAGGATGCTTCTTATTTACTCTCATGAGAGGATGTACATTTTGATTTATAATAATATATTTACAATTTAAAAGCACATACCCTTTTGTCGTCAGTCTACAATAGGCAGCAGGAGACCCATGCATAGGTCCACGCCTTCTTACTTTCAAAACTGCAGTTGAAATACTTATCTCGATCTAGCGGCGAACATCATCTCTATCTGTCTATCTGCACATCTCTATAAAATTATTGTACTGTATTTATAAGAACTGCAGATTTAACTAACGAGTTATCTATTTACCAATCTATCTCACCTCACCTTTAACAAAACTTAGCAAGTTATATATAAATATAATTTATTATAGAGATTTTCATGACAAACTCCATTATCTGAAGACAAAACCAACACTTGTTTCTTTCCTTACGCTTTTTGTACCACAGTTAATACTCATTATGTGTGTGGAAGCAGATAGAATGAACCTGGGGAAGTGAGGTTGGAATCTTTTCCTAACACACCGCCATGGGCTCACACGTGGGTCTGTCACCTCCCCATTCTAACATAGTAACCACTACATAATTAACTAGAATAAACTGCAAGAGCCTTGAGGGCAAAATGTTGACCAATAATTTGTCATGAAATTCTTCCAAAGAGATATTGTAAGAGGATTTTTCATAAAGGTTGTGTAAGAGGTTCTTCCGTCCAGTAAGCGGCTCTTCCAAAAACTATGTCAAATGAATGCCAAAAAAGTCTTTAAGAAGACTCTTCCACTAAATTGTAAATAAATTGATGCAAAATTCATGTTTATTACATTTTATATCCCATAAGGATAAAATTCTGCTCCAAGTTAAAATTCCATAAAGGTTAAAATAAAAAAAATAAAAAAACAAGAAAAAAAGGAAAATATAAGTGCTTATCATATTCTTGACACAGCAATATCTTTATTTATCTCTTGGATCATTTACACGACAATACTTAAAAAAATGATCATAATGGAAATAAATGGCACAAATTACTAGAAAAGAACAAATGTTCATATCAGAAATATGGATATTATACAATGGCTTCGAGTCCTTTTGTTTTGGTTTATCATTCTCTTATTTAAGCCTTGTTCCTAAGCTACTACTTTTCCCTAAGTGTTTTCTTGGTGCTCCGGCCAATCCCGGCGTTACATGCACTAAAGAAAAATTCTAGTAAGTAGCATACAAAACTAAATAATCAGTGTCAGAGTTAGGACATGCGCAGTTATGAACGAGTGCATACACACATTTTAACATGGACACAAGCTTGTAAGGGTCTGTTCTTGATATATAATTATACTGGCATTCAAGCATATATATATATATATATATATATATATATATATATATATATATATATATATATATATATATATATATATATATATATATATATATATATATATATATATATATATATATATATATATATATAATATATATATATATATATATATATATATATATATATATATATATATATATATATATATATATATATATATATATATATATATATATATATATATATATATATATATATATATATATATATATATATATATACACTCAAAACATAGCATAACTTCAAGACTTGTGTAAAGTTTGCTGTCCTTTCTAGTGTCATTACCATTCAATAAATGTACGATAATTCTTTTTCACGGCTTCATATAACCAGATTCCTAGGAAAAGCATCGAGGAACATAAGGCCTTAAACACTGGTGGCTGAAGACTTACATTTGGAAAAATTATCGTCTTCTCTGGAAGCGGAAGCAAAACTTCCCAACTATCGCCTTTTTCGAGAACTTTCCTATTCGTCAGTGTTTGCTTGTCTGCCGGACTATGGAAGCTAGCAGCCTACGAGAACTCACAAAGCAAGAAACAAGTCTTCAAGCAACCTATATCTAACCTGCACTCCAACGTGGATATTGGGAAGATAGTATTTCTTCGATGTGTGTAAAGTTTGCAAGGAGGGCGCCGCCGGGCTTGCTCTCCTCTGTCCTAGAGGACGCAGCCGGGCTTGCCCCCCTTCATCCCGGAGGGCGCCGCTAGGGCTGGCCCCCCTCCATCCCGGAGGGCGCCGCTAGTGCATGCCCCACTCCATCCCGGAGGGCGCCGCTAGGGCATGCCCCCTTCCATCCCGGAGGGCGCCGCTAGGGCATGCCCCCCTCCATCCCGGAGGGGCGCTCGCTAGGGCAAGCCCCCCTCCATCCCGGAGGGCGGCGCTAGGGCATGCCCCCCTCCATCCCGGAGGGCGCGCTAGAGCATGTCCCCCCTCCATCCCGGAGGGCGCCGCTAGGGATGGCCCTCCTCCATCCCGGAGGGCGCCGCTAGGGCATGCCCCCCTCCATCCCGGAGGGCGCCGCTAGAGCATGCCCCCCTCCATCCCGGAGGGCCCCGCTAGGGCATGCCCCCCTCCATCCCGGACGGCGCCACTAGGGCTGCCCCCCTCCATCATGGAGGGCGCCGCTAGGGCTGGCCCCCCTCCATCCCAGAGGGCGCCGCTAGGGCTGGCCCCCCTCCATCCCGGAGGGCACCGCTAGGGCTGGCCCCCCTCCATCCCGGAGGGCGCCGCTTGGGCATGCCCCCCTCCATCCCGGAGAGCCCCGCTAGGGCATGCCCCCCTCCATCCCGGAGGGCCCCGCTAGGGCATGCCCCCCTCCATCCCGGAGGGCGCCGCTAGGGCATGCCCCCCTCCATCACGGAGGGTGCCGCTAGGGCTGGCCCCCCTCCATCCCGGAGGGCGCCGCTAGGGCTGGCCCCCCTCCATCCCGGAGGGCACCGCTAGGGCTGGCCCCCCTCCATCCCGGAGAGCGCCGCTAGGGCATGCCCCCCTCCATCCCGGAGGGCCCCGCTAGGGCATGCAACCCTCCATCCCGGAGGGCGCCACTAAGGCATGCCCCCCTCCATCACGGAGGGCGCCGCTAGGGCTGGCCCCCCTCCATTCCGGAGGGCGCCGCTAGGGCATGGCCCCCCTCCATCCCGGAGGGCGCCGCTAGGGCTGGCCCCCTCCATCCCGGAGGGCGCCGCTAGGGCTGGCCCCCCTCCATCCCGGAGGGCCCCGCTAGGGCAGGCCCCCCTCCATCCCGGAGGGCGCCGCTATGGCTGGCCCCCCTCCATCCCGGAGGGCGCCGCTAGGGCTGGCCCCCCTCCATCCCGGAGGGTGCCTCTAGGGCTGGCCCCCCTCCATCCCGGAGGGCCCCGCTAGGGCATGCCCCCCTCCATCCCGGAGGGCGCCGCTAGGGCATGCCCCCCTCCATCCTGGAGGGCGCCGCTAGGGCTGGCCCCCCTCCATTCCGGAGGGCGCCGCTAGGGCTGGCCCCCCTCCATCCCGGAGGGCGCCGCTAGGGCTGGCCCCCCTCCATCCCGGAGGGCGCCGCTAGGGCAGGCCCCCTCCATCCCGGAGGGCCCAGCTAAGGCATGCCCCCCTCCATCCCGGAGGGCGCCGCTAGGGCATGCCCCCTCCATCACGGAGGGCGCCGCTAGGGCTGGCCCCCCTCCATCCCGGAGGGCGCCGCTAGGGCTGGCCCCCCTCCATCCCGGAGGGCACCGCTAGGGCTGGCCCCCCCTCCATCCCGGAGAGCGCCGCTTGGGCATGCCCCCCTCCATCCTGGTGAGCCCCGCTAGAGCATGCCCCCCTCCATCCCGGAGGGCCCCGCTAGGGCATGCCCCCCTCCATCCCGGAGGGCGCCGCTAGGGCTAGCACCCCTCCATCACGGAGGGTGCCGCTAGGGCTGGCCCCCCTCCATTCCAGAGGGCACCGCTAGGGCTGGCCCCCCTCCATCCCGGAGAGCGCCGCTAGGGCATGCCCCCCTCCATCCCGGAGGGCGCCGCTAGGGCATGCCCCCTCTATCCCGGAGGGCGCCGCTAGGGCATGCCCCCCTCCATCCCGGAGGGCGCCGCTAGGGCTGGCCCCCCTCCATCCCGGAGGGCACCGCTAGGGCTGGCCCCCTTCCATCCCGGAGGGCCCCGCTAGGGCATGGCCCCCCCTCCATCCCGGAGGGCGCCGCTTGGGCTGGCCCCCCTCCATCCCGGAGGGCGCCGCTAGGGCTGGCCCCCCTCCATCCCGGAGGGCACCGCTAGGGCTGGCCCCCCTCCATCCCGGAGGGTGCCGCTAGGGCTGGCCCCCCTCCATCCCGGAGGGCGCCGCTAGGGCTGGCCCCCCTCCATCCCGGAGGGCGCCGCTAGGGCATGCCCCCCTCCATCCCGGAGGGCGCCGCTAGGGCTGGCCCCCCTCCATCCCGGAGGGCGCCGCTAGGGCATGCCCCCCTCCATCCCGGAGGGCCCCGCTAGGGCATGCCCCCCTCCATCCCGGAGGGCACCGCTAGAGCATGCCCCCCTCCATCCCGGAGGGCGCCGCTAGGGCTGGCTCCCCTCCATCCCGGAGGGCGCCGCTAGGGCTGGCCCCCCTCCATCCCGGAGGGCGCCGCTAGGGCTGGCCCACCTCCATCCCAGAGGGCGCCGCTAGGGCATGCCCCCCTCCATCCCGGAGGGCGCCGCTAGGGCATGCCCCCCTCCATCCCGGAGGGCGCCGCTAGGGCTGGCCCCCCTCCATCCCGGAGGGCGCCGCTAGGGCTGGCCCACCTCCATCCCGGAGGGCGCCGCTAGGGCTGGCCCCCCTCCATCCCGGAGGGCGCCGCTAGGGCATGGCCCCCTCCATCCCGGAGGGCCCGCTAGGGCATGGCCCCCTCCATCCCAGAGGGCACCGCTAGGGCTGGCCCCCCTCCATCCCGGAGGGCGCCGCTAGGGCATGCCCCCCTCCATCCCGGAGGGCCCCGCTAGGGCATGCCCCCCTCCATCCCGGAGGGCGCCGCTAGGCATGCCCCCCTCCATCCCGGAGGGCCCCGCTAGGGCTGGCCCCCCTCCATCCCGGAGGGCCCCGCTATGGCCGGCCCCCCTCCATCCCGGAGGGCGCCGCTAGGGCTGGCCCCCTCCATTCCGGAGGGCGCCGCTAGGGCTGGCCCCCCTCCATCCCGGAGGGCGCCTCTAGGGCTGGCCCCCCTCCATCCCGGAGGGTCCCGCTAGGGCATGCCCCCCTCCATCTCGGAGGGCGCCGCTAGGGCATGCCCCCCTCCATCCTGGAGGGCGCCGCTAGGGCTGGCCCCCCTCCATTCCGGAGGGCGCCGCTAGGGCTGGCCCCCCTCCATCCCGGAGGGCGCCGCTAGGGCTGGCCCCCCTCCATCCCGGAGGGCGCCGCTAGGGCATGGCCCCCTCCATCCCGGAGGGCCCCGCTAGGGCATGCCCCCCTCCATCCCGGAGGGCGCCGCTAGGGCATGCCCCCCTCCATCCCGGAGGGCGCCGCTAGGGCTGGCCCCCTCCATTCCGGAGGGCGCCGCTAGGGCTGGCCCCCCTCCATCCCGGAGGGCGCCGCTAGGGCTGGCCCCCCTCCATCCCGGAGGGCACCGCTAGGGCTGGCCCCCCCTTTATCCCGGAGAGCGCCGCTTGGGCATGCCCCCCTCCAGCCTGATGAGCCCCGCTAGAGCATGCCCCCCTCCATCCCGGAGGGCCCTGCTAGGGCATGCACCCCTCCATCCCGGAGGGCGCCGCTAGGGCTAGCCCCCCTCCATCACGGAGGGTGCCGCTAGGGCTGGCCTCCCTCCATCCCGGAGGGTGCCGCTAGGGCTGGCCCCCCTCCATTCCAGAGGGCACCGCTAGGGCATGGCCCCCCTCCATCCCGGAGGGCGCCGCTAGGGCATGCCCCCCTCCATCCCGGAGGGCGCCGCTAGGGCTGGCCCCCCTCCATCCCGGAGGGCGCCGCTAGGGCTGGCCCCCCTCCATCCCTGAGGGTCCCGCTAGGGCATGGCCCCCTCCATCCCGGAGGGCGCCGCTAGGGCTGGCCCCCCTCCATCCCGGAGGGCGCCGCTAGGGCTGGCCCCCCTCCATCCCGGAGAGCGCCGCTAGGGCTGGCCCCCCTCCATCCCGGAGGGCGCCGCTAGGGCTGGCCCCCCTCCATCCCGGAGGGCCCCGCTAGGGCATGCCCCCCTCCATCCCGGAGGGCGCCGCTAGGGCTGGCCCCCCTCCATCCCGGAGGGCGCCGCTAGGGCTGGCCCCCCTCCATCACGGAGGGTGCCGCTAGGGCTGGCCCCCCTCTATACCGGAGGGTGCCGCTAGGGCTGGCCCCACTCCATTCCAGAGGGCACCGCTAGGGCTGGCCCCCCTCCATCCCGGAGAGCGCCGCTAGGGCATGCCCCCCTCCATCCCGGAGGGCGCCGCTAGGGCATGCCCCCCTCCATCCCGGAGGGCGCCGCTAGGGCTGGCCCCCCTCCATTCAGGAGGGCGCCGCTAGGGCTGGCCCCCCTCCATCCCGGAGGGCGCCGCTAGGGCTGGCCCCCCTCCATCCCGGAGGGCGCCGCTAGGGCATGGCCCCCTCCATCCTGGAGGGCGCCGCTAGGGCATGCCCCCCTCCATCCTGGAGGGCGCCGCTAGGGCTGGCCCCCCTCCATCCCGGAGAGCGCCGCTTGGGCATGCCCCCCTCCATTCCGGAGAGCCCCGCTAGGGCATGCCCCCCTCCATCCCGGAGGGCCCCGCTAGGGCATGCCCCCTCCATCCCGGAGGGTGCCGCTAGGGCTAGCACCCCTCCATCACGGAGGGTGCCGCTAGGGCTGGCCCCCCTCCATTCCAGAGGGCACCGCTAGGGCTGGCCCCCCTCCATCCCGGAGAGCGCCGCTAGGGCATGCCCCCCTCCATCCCGGAGGGCGCCGCTAGGGCATGCCCCCTCTATCCCGGAGGGCGCCGCTAGGGCATGCCCCCCTCCATCCCGGAGGGCGCCGCTAGGGCTGGCCCCCCTCCATCCCGGAGGGCACCGCTAGGGCTGGCCACCCTCTCATCCCGGAGGGCCCCGCTAGGCCAGGCCCCCCCTCCATCCCGGAGGGCGCCGCTAGGGCTGGCCCCCCTCCATCCCGGAGGGCGCCGCTAGGGCTGGCCCCCCTCCATCCCGGAGGGCACCGCTAGGGCTGGCCCCCCTCCATCCCGGAGGGTGCCGCTAGGGCTGGCCCCCCTCCATCCCGGAGGGCGCCGCTAGGGCTGGCCCCCCTCCATCCCGGAGGGCCCCGCTAGGGCATGCCCCCCTCCATCCCGGAGGGCGCCGCTAGGGCTGGCCCCCCTCCATCCCGGAGGGCGCCGCTAGGGCTGGCCCCCCTCCATCCCAGAGGGCACCGCTAGGGCTGGCCCCCCCTCCATCCCGGAGGGCGCCGCTAGGGCATGCCCCCTTCCATCCCGGAGGGCCCCGCTAGGGCATGCCCCCCTCCATCCCGGAGGGCGCTGCTAGGCATGCCCCCCTCCATTACTGAGGGCCCCGCTAGAGCTGGCCCACCTCCATCCCGGAGCGCCCCGCTTGGGCCGGCCCTCCCTTCATCCCGGAGTGCGTCGCTAGGGCTGGCCCCCCTCCATTCCGGAGGGCGCCGCTATGGCTGGCCCCCCTCCATCCCGGAGGGCGCCTCTAGGGCTGGCCCCCCTCCATCCCGGAGGGTCCCGTTAGGGCATGCCCCCCTCCATCCCGGAGGGCGCCGCTAGGTCATGCCCCCCTCCATCCCGGAGGGCGCCGCTAGGGCTGGCCCCCCTCCATTCCGGAGGGCGCCGCTAGGGCTGGCCCCCCTCCATCCCGGAGGGCGCCGCTAGGGCTGGCCCTCCTCCATCCCGGAGGGCGCCGCTAGGGCATGGCCCCCTCCATCCCGGAGGTCCCAGCTAGGGCATGCCCCCCTCCATCCCGGAGGGCGCCGCTAGGGCATGCCCCCCTCCATCACGGAGGGCGCCGCTAGGGCTGGTCCCCCTCCATTCCGGAGGGCGCTGTTAGGGCTGGCCCCCCTCCATCCCGGAGGGCGCCGCTACGGCTGGCCCCCCTCCATCCAGGAGGGCGCCGCTCGGGCATGGCCCCCTCCATCCCGGAGGTCCCAGCTAAGGCATGCCCCCCTCCATCCTGGAGGGCGCCGCTAGGGCATGCCCCCCTCCATCACGGAGGGCGCCGCTAGGGCTGGTCCCCCTCCATCCTGGAGGGCGCCGCTAGGGCTGGCCCCGCTCCATCCCGGAGGGCGCCGCTAGGGCTGGCCCCCCTCCATCCCGGAGGGCACCGCTAGGGCTGGCCCCCCCTCAATCCCGGAGAGCGCCGCTTGGGCATGCCCCCCTCCATCCTGGTGAGCCCCACTAGGGCATGCCCCCCTCCATCCCGGAGGGCCCCGCTAGGGCATGCCCCCCTCCATCCCGGAGGGCGCCGCTAGGGCTAGCACCCCTCCATCACGGAGGGTGCCGCTAGGGCTGGCCCCCCTCTATACCGGAGGGTGCCGCTAGGGCTGGCCCCCCTCCATTCCAGAGGGCACCGCTAGGGCTGGCCCCCCTCCATCCCGGAGAGCGCCGCTAGGGCATGCCCCCTCCATCCCGGAGGGCGCCGCTAGGGCTTGCCCCCCTCCATCCCGGAGGGCGCCGCTAGGGCTGGCCCCCCTCCATCCCGGAGGGCACCGCTAGGGCTGGCCCCCCTCCATCCCTGAGAGTCCCGCTAGGGCAGGCCCCCCTCCATCCCGGAGGGCGCCGCTAGGGCTGGCCCTCCATCCATCCTGGAGGGCGCCGCTTGGGCTGGCCCCCCTCCATCCCGGAGAGTGCTGCTAGGGCTGGCCCCCCTCCATCCCGGTGGGCGCCTCTAGGGTTGGCCCACTTTCATCTTGGAGGGCCCCGCTAGGGCATGCCCCCCTCCATCCCGGAGGGCGCCGCTAGGGCTGGCCCCCCTCCATCCCGGAGGGCGCCGCTAGGGCTGGCCCCCCTCCATCACGGAGGGTGCCGCTAGGGCTGGCCCCCCTCTATACCTGAGGGTGCCGCTAGGGCTGGCCCCCCTCCATTCCAGAGGGCACCGCTAGGGCTGGCCCCCCTCCATCCCGGAGAGCGCCGCTAGGGCATGCCCCCCTCCATCCCGGAGGGCGCCGCTAGGGCATGCCCCCCTCCATCCTGGAGGGCGCCGCTAGGGCTGGCCCCCCTCCATTCCGGAGGGCGCCGCTAGGGCTGGCCCCCCTCCATCCCGGAGGGCGCCGCTAGGGCTGGCCCCCCTCCATCCCGGAGGGCGCCGCTAGGGCATGGCCCCCTCCATCCTGGAGGGCCCAGCTAGGGCATGCCCCCCTCCATCCCGGAGGGCGCCGCTAGGGCATGCCCCCCTCCATCACGGAGGGAGCCGCTAGGGCTGGCCCCCCTCCATCCCGGAGGGTGCCGCTAGGGCTGGCCCCCCTCCATCCCGGAGGGCGCCTCTAGGGCTGGCCCCCCTCCATCCCGGAGGGCCCCGCTAGGGCATGCCCCCCTCCATCCCGGAGGGCGCCGCTAGGGCTGGCCCCCCTCCATTCCGGAGGGCGCCGTTAGGGCTGGCCCCCCTCCATCCCAGAGGGCACCGCTACGGCTGGCCCCCCCTCCATCCCGGAGGGCGCCGCTAGGGCATGCCCCCCTCCATCCCGGAGGGCCCCGCTAGGGCATGCCCCACTCCATCCCGGAGGGCGCTGCTAGGCATGCCCCCCTCCATCCCTGAGGGCCCCGCTAGAGCTGGCCCACCTCCATCCCGGAGGGCCCCGCTAGGGTCGGCCCTCCCTTCATCCCGGAGTGCGTCGCTAGGGCTGGCCCCCATCCATCCTGGAGGGCGCCGCTAGGGCTGGCCCCCCTCCATCCCGGAGGGCGCCTCTAGGGCTGGCCCCCCTCCATCCCGGAGGGCCCCGCTAGGGCATGCCCCCCTCCATCCCGGAGGGCGCCGCTAGGGCATGCCCCCCTCCATCCTGGAGGGCGCCGCTAGGGCTTGCCCCCCTCCATTCCGGAGGGCGCCGCTAGGGCTGGCCCCCCTCCATCCCGGAGGGCGCCGCTAGGGCTGGCCCCCTCCATCCCGGAGGGCGCCGCTAGGGCATGGCCCCCTCCATCCCGGAGGTCCCGCTAAGGCATGCCCCCCTCCATCCTGGAGGGCGCCGCTAGGGCATGCCCCCCTCCATCACGGAGGGCGCCGCTAGGGCTGGCCCCCCTCCATTCCGGAGGGCGCCGCTATGGCTGGCCCCCCTCCATCCCGGAGGGCACCGCTAGGGCTGGCCCCCCCTCTATCCTGGAGGGCGCCGCTTGGGCATGCCCCCCTCCATCCCGGTAGAGCCCCGCTAGGGCATGCCCCCCTCCATCCCGGAGGGCGCCGCTAGGGCTGGCCCCCCTCCATCCCGGAGGGCGCCGCTAGGGCTGGCCCCCCTCCATCCCGGAGGGCACCGCTAGGGCTGGCCCCCCCTCCATCCCGGAGGGCGCCGCTTGGGCATGCCCCCCTCCATTCCGGTGAGCCCCGCTAGGGCATGCCCCCCTCCATCCCGGAGGGCCCCGCTAGGGCATGCCCCCTCCATCCCGGAGGGTGCCGCTAGGGCTAGCACCCCTCCATCACGGAGGGTGCCGCTAGGGCTGGCCCCCCTCCATTCCAGAGGGCGCCGCTAGGGCTGGCCCCCCTCCATCCCGGAGGGCGCCGCTAGGGCATGCCCCCCTCCATCCCGGAGGGCGCCGCTAGGGCATGCCCCCTCTATCCCGGAGGGCGCCGCTAGGGCATGCCCCCCTCCATCCCGGAGGGCGCCGCTAGGGCTGGCCCCCCTCCATCCCGGAGGGCACCGCTAGGGCGGGCCACCCCTCCATCCCGGAGGGCGCTCGCTAGGGCAGGCCCCCCTCCATCCCGGAGGGCGCCGCTAGGGCTCGCCCCCCTCCATCCTGGAGGGCGCCGCTAGGGCATGGCCCCCCTCCATCCCGGAGGGCGCCGCTAGGGCTGGCCCCCCTCCATCCCGGAGGGTGCCGCTAGGGCTGGCCCCCCTCCATCCCGGAGGGCGCCGCTAGGGCTGGCCCCCCTCCATCCCAGAGGGCCCCGCTAGGGCATGCCCCCCTCCATCCTGGAGGGCGCCGCTAGGGCTGGCCCCCCTCCATCCCGGAGGGCCCCGCTAGGGCATGCCCCCCTCCATCCCGGAGGGCGCCGCTAGGGCATGCCCCCCTCCATCCCGGAGGGCCCCGCTAGGGCAGGCCCCCCTTCATCCCGGAGTGCGTCGCTAGGGCTGGCCCCCCTCCATTCTGGAAGGCGCCGCTATGGCTAGCCCCCCTCCATCCCGGAGGGCGCCTCTAGGGCTGGCCCACCTCCATCCCAGAGGGTCCCGCTAGGGCATGCCCCCCTCCATCCCGGAGGGCGCCGCTAGGGCATGCCCCCCTCCATCCCGGAGGGCGCCGCTAGGGCTGGCCCCCCTCCATCCCGGAGGGCGCCGCTAGGGCTGGCCCCCCTCCATCCCGGAGGGCGCCGCTAGGGCTGGCCCCCCTCCATCCCGGAGGGCGCCGCTAGGGCATGGCCCCCCTCCATCCCGGAGGGCCCAGCTAAGGCATGCCCCCCTCCATCCTGGAGGGCGCCGCTAGGGCATGCCCCCCTCCATCACGGAGGGCGCCGCTAGGGCTGGCCCCCCTCCATTCCGGAGGGCGCCGCTAGGGCTGGCCCCCCTCCATCCCGGAGGGCGCCGCTAGGGCATGGCCCCCCTCCATCCCGGAGGGCGCCGCTAGGGCATGCCCCCCTCCATCCCGGAGGGCGCCGCTAGGGCTAGCACCCCTCCATCACGGAGGGTGCCGCTAGGGCTGGCCCCCCTCTATACCGGAGGGTGCCGCTAGGGCTGGCCCCCCTCCATTCCAGAGGGCACCGCTAGGGCTGGCCCCCCTCCATCCCGGAGGGCGCCGCTAGGGCATGCCCCCCTCCATCCCGGAGGGCGCCGCTAGGGCATGCCCCCCTCCATCCCAGAGGGCCCCGCTAGGGCATGCCCCCCTCCATCCCGGAGGGCGCCGCTAGGGCATGCCCCCCTCCATCCCGGAGGGCGCCGCTAGGGCTGGCCCCCCTCCATCCCGGAGGGCGCCGCTAGGGCATGCCCCCCTCCATCCCGGAGGGCGCCGCTAGGGCTGGCCCCCCTCCATCCCAGAGGGCGCCGCTAGGCATGCCCCCCTCCATCCCGGAGGGCGCCGCTAGGGCTGGCCCCCCTCCATCCCGGAGGGCGCCGCTAGGGCATGCCCCCCTCCATCCCGGAGGGCGCCGCTAGGGCATGCCCCCCTCCATCCCGGAGGGCGCCGCTAGGGCTGGCCCCCCTCCATCCCGGAGGGCGCCGCTAGGGCTGGCCCCCCTCCATCCCGGAGGGCGCCGCTAGGGCATGGCCCCCCTCCATCCCGGAGGGCGC
>JAXCGZ010008751.1:10000-17500 GCA_037179515.1 Halocaridina rubra
TCAGTAATAAGCATTGCAACTTTTGTGGTTGCCCACAATTTAAGGAATGCATACAGTACTGTATTAGTCTTGCTTATTCTTCATTTATTGTGAATAAATTATTTTCCTTTAATACCAGTAAATAATTAATGGTTTGTATGCTATTATGGTAGCATAAATATTCCCGGTTAGCTGTGAATAACCAATATATTTTCATCCAGTAGAATAATATTGGAAACTCATTATATGTGTGTTCATGCTTTCAGTTTCCCATTATTAACAGTGTGTTATTTCTGTTTCTGCAATTCCAGTGTCCTCTATTCTACTCTGCCTGTGTGACAGAGGTAATCGTCGAGTTGAGGCCAAAGTCTTGGCATACGTCCGTGGTGCCGGGAAACGAAATCGTGCTCACCACCTCTGGGATTCGAGGCAGCATTTCATAAAATTTAATTTGAAAAATTTAATTCAATTCTTTAATGTCATTGCATTTCCAAAATTAAAAGAAAGTTGAATTCTGAGTTTCATTTAACCGAGTCCTGGTATTACGTGTGGGGTGTTCCAGTGCAAATATATGTCCTGTCTGCTTGTGAGCTCTTAACCGAGCTCAGTACTTTGAGTCCCCTTAGTAAAATAGAATCTTAACAACACTCTACGATCCCAATCCAACAAGATTGGCACCTGAACAGGGACCCGAACAGACTGATTTTGATAAATTTATTTTTATTTTGCTTTTTAACATTGCACAAGAAACCCGATTACTATTGGCTCGATTATTGAAATGAATGAATCTTAGGCTGCACACGAAAATTTTCGCGCTGGAGACATTGCGGATCAGAAATTTTTGTTTATTTTCAATATTATTAATGGTAACTAATATTTTCTTGTTTCCCATGTGGTAAGCAAAATTTCAGGAAATCTACATGAGATTATGTGGTAACAGACTTAAGAAATTTTGCATGACGAGAAGACATGTTATTTAAAATTTCATTTATTTGCGTGATAAGATTGAGTTTTAAAGCATTAGTCTTTTATATATCCGTTAAAGGGTGATACTTGTTAGGAATTGTTTATATATCCTTGGGATTTAGGAATTGGGAGAATGCATATTAAGTATTTTTGCTTATAATTGTGTTTTATATTCAAGCATTGACTGCTCATAGATTGGGAAGAAAAACTTTGGTGTCATTTATCGAGCCTAGGCTAAGCCTTTCATGTGTCTGAGTTGTCACTTGAAAATAAATTTTCTCATTACTAGTAGACATGTGTAATCTGGCTGCCTAGTAAGCCGTTAGCTTATCGTTGGTGTATTTTGCATAGGATCTGTGCCCTTTTGGCAACACTCCAGAATTTTACTTACGACATTTTATTTGTGGGTACTGCCATATACGCGCTCATACGCAGGCACAACCGCTATACTGTACTTGTTTGTATTACTTATGACATTTTATTTGTGGGTACTGCCATATACGCGCTCATACACAGGCACGACCGCTATACTGTACTTGTTTGTACTCTCAGGCACTGGGTGCTAGTCGGTAAAATTCGTTGTTGCTTATTCCTTTCATTTGCACCATAACTGCAGGTACTGCCACGTATTGCTGTTAAGCAGGCACGACTGCCATTCTGTATTACAAGTGTTTCATGCACTGTTTTGCAACATTTTGTTGCTGTTGCACTTGATTGTGTTGCTCATTCCTTTCATTTGCACGATAACCGCAGTTACTGCCACATATTGCTGTTAACAGGCATGACTGCCATTCTGTATTACCAGTGTTTCACTCACTGTTTTGCAACACTTTGCAGATGTTGCACTTGATTGTATTTTGAGTCACTTTCATGGTGAGGTTTTGAGATCACTTTTACGTTTAAGTTTGAACTGTGGTGTTGAATTTTTTTCTCTCCTTGGTGTTGTGTGGTTCTTTCATTTTTTTCTACGATTGTAGAGATTTGTTTTTTTGTGGTTGGTTTTGGCACTTCGTTATTGACTGTTTAGGAAACCACCATGGAAACCAGGCAGTCACAGGAAACAAACGTGGAAACCATCGAAACATTCGATGAGGAGCATTACCTGGACATAATGATTGCTAGGGGTGAGACATACGGCTTTTCCCCAGGGCAGAAGCTCTTCGAATGGGCTCATGAGAAGATGGTTGAATGCCGAGATAAGCTGGAGAAGAGAGCAAGTGAAGAGGCACAAGCACAAGCCCAGCGTAAAGGTGATCTTGATCTTGCTCGGCTTCGAAAGGGAATCCCAGACAGTAGTCCTTTACCCGGAAATAGAGATTACAGGAACGGGAAGCACAAGATCCCCTCGCAGAACTTCAATCGTCCAGCTCATCCTCCTCACACTCCTAAGCCTTATTACGGCCATGCACCCACACTCAAGAAGGATTACCTGGAAAGACCTAAGCCTCAGCAGTTCAGAGGCAAAGGCCATTACTCTGCTCCACCTTCCCAGGGTTTTCAGCCAAACTCTAAGAGCCACCACGCTCCCTCACACAGTGGCGGCCCGCATAGCCGTCCAGCCACGCACTTGGCCCATGCTGTTGAAACAGGGCCAGAAAGGGCCAATGAGGATAACACCGAGGAACCACCACACAAACTTGCCAATGTGGAATTCATCGAACATGATGTTCTGGAAATGATCCCAAAATGCCTAGAAACCATAAATGGTGTGGAAGCTGAGATAGCCCTTAACACAGGGGCCAATGGCATACTTGTTGATGAGAGATTCGTCAGGGATGAAGATTTTACCAGCAAAGTCGTTCGTGTGCGGGTTGCTGAAGGAACACCCCAAACCCAACGCTGCTGTGTCATTAACCTGGATTGCAAATACTACAAGGGAAAAGCCCCAGCTGTGGCAATGATTGGGCTTATGTACCCTGTCTTGATGGGTCGTGCACTGAACCTAGTTCCTACTTTCCAGACCGACCTCTACTATAAGGACATTTCTCATTATAACTTCCCTCGGGGGAAGTCACATTAAGCCATTTCAGCAGCAACTCCTGGCCTCGATGCCAAGAATTTGGACGATTCTCCGACTGACTCCAATGAGTCTGCTGCAGTCAGTACACGTAATGTGGAACGCGGAGAGTTTCCCCCTCCTTTACCAGATGATGCACCTCTAGAGCCATTGAGGTCCCGTCCAGACTTTGACAAATTGCAGCAAGACTGCCCCAGCCTCAAACGCTGGATGCAGCAGGCCACCGAGGGAAGGACCTTCACGGTGAGAGGAGGAGGCCAGATCACTTACGCCCTTGAAGATGGAGTACTTCGTAGGCATGTGACTAAAAATGGCCACACCTTTAAACAGTTGGTGGTGCCCTTAGTTGCGCCGCCAGGCTAAGTATGTGGCACACCATTTACCTCTGAGTGGACACAGAGGCAAAGCAAAAACTCGGCACGTCCTTCAGAAGGCCTTTGCGTGGCCAAACATGTACGCCGAGGTAGACAGATATGTAGGCTCCTTCCCTGTCTGTCAATCCACCTCTACAGCACCAGTACCGAAAGTTCCCATGGGGATAACTAAGCTCTCAATGGAGCCATTTTCCAAGGTCACTATTGACATATTAGGTCCTATTAATCCACCTTCTTCCACAGGGAAACAGTTCCTCCTGTTATATGTTGACCTGGCAACAAGGTACCCAGATGCAGTGCCACTGTCTTCTATCACAACTGAAGCAGTCGCTCATGCCCTATTTGAAATCTGCTCCAGGGTTGGTTTTCCTGAGCAGGTCACTTCTGACAATGGAAGTCAGTTTACAAGTAGGCACTTTGAGGCTTTCTGTAACCTTTTAGAAATGAAGCACATTCGTACGAGTGTCTATCATGCCCAATCAAATGGAGCATGCGAACGCTATAACGGGACATTGAAGCGATGTTTGCCCAAACTAGTGATAGATATACCTAGGCAGTGGGACAAGTACTTCCCTGTTGCACTTTTCTCCTTCAGAGACACGCCCCACGACACTACTGGATACTCGCCTTTCGAGCTGATTTATGGTCATAAGATCAGAGGCCCAGTGGAATTCTTGGCAGAATGTTGGGATTCACCTACCATCGAAGATGACAATAGGGACGTCCATGAGTATATTTTGAAGTTTTCGTCTCACCTCAAAAAGGCTTGGAAAACTGCACAATTAGCCATTAAGGGTCACCAGCAGACTGCCAAGCTCCTCTTTGACAAGCGTGCGCGGCGTCGTGCCTTGACGCCTGGAGATCGAGCTCTGTTACTTCTTCCAACAGATACCCGCAAGCTAATGCTACGCTGGAAAGGACCGTACACTGTGTACACTGGGTGACCCCTGAGAATTATGTGCTAAATGTTGATGGCAATTACCGGAAATACCACATTAACCAGCTGAAGCTTTATTGTGAGGACCCGGAGGCCCACAGGGATCCTGCGCTGGCACTCTCAGCAACCCCTATAGATGCCCTCAGCATCAACAGAACCTCCGAGGCTGCAGCAACACAGGTGCTCCATTATAACCACCCCTTACCTCCTATATTGGAATACTCCACCCTTGCAGTGGAGACAGACTTATGGGAGTGGAGTTTTTCGGAAGAAGCCCCTCTGGCCGCAGCCACCGTCCTTGCAATTGAAGACATAAGCTTAGCTTTTGATGATGGTAAGGATCCTGCCATTCCCACACACCGAAAGGAAAGTGTAACTAATTGCATTATTAACTCCAGACTGCAACCGAGTCAACGGGAACAGCTGAACAAGCTATTAGAGGACTATGAGAATGTCTTCAACGACCTCCCAGGCATTACCGCTACCCTTGAGCATCATGTCAGATTGACTCACCCAGAGCCATTTCGGCATTCCTATGGTCTTCCCCACCAGCTGTCCTTACGGCTGAAGGAAGATCTTGACACTTGGGTTCGCCTCAGAATATTTGAAAAGAGCATTTCGCCTTGGTGTTCGCCGTTACTGGCAGTGCGTAAGCGAGATGGCAGACACAGGTTCTGCCTTGACTGTCGTAAGCTTAACTCCCTTACCATCTTTGATGGAGAGCCCATTGCTGACGCCGAGCATATTTTCTCGTTGCTTTCCCAAGCCCGTTACCTGTCCAAGTTGGATCTGGCCAGTGGATTTTGACAAGTCCCGTTGAGCGAGACTACCAAGCCTCTTACAGCCTTTTCCACAAGATATGGTCTATACCAGTTCTGGGTCATGCCTTTTGGTATGGTAAATGCCCCTGGCTGCTTCAGCAGACTCATAAGGAGAGTACTACAGGATCTCGACAATGCTTCATGCTTTATAGACGACATCCTGGTGCATTCTCAGGATTGGTCATCGCACCTCGAGACTCTCCGCAGAGTTCTCACTCGTCTGAACCAGCATGGATTTCATTTAAAGCCTTCCAAATGTGAGATTGGTTTCACACAATTGCAGTATCTCGGCCACATGGTTGGAGAAGGAGTTATGCCTCCTTTACATGACAGGGTACAAGCTATTAAGGATATGGAGAAACCTGCTACTGTCACTCAACTGAGATCATTCCTGGGTAGTGTCGGCTACTACCAACGGTTCATTCCACACTTTAATACTATCGCTGCCCCTTTGCAGCAAATGACCTCCTCAAAGCAAGGTGAAGTCTCCCCTGTCCAATGGACAAATGAAGCGGAGAGAGCATTTTTCACGCTCGGAGAAGCATTGGCGGGGGAGCCAGTATTACAACTGGTAAACCTTGATTTTCCATTTATCTTGCAGACCGACGCCTCAGACGAAGGCCTGGGTGCCGTGCTCTTGCAAGTCCGATCAGACAACTCAGCAGAAGTAGCTCCAGTGCGATATGCAAGCCGCAGGCTTCGCCCTGCAGAGCGAAATTACTCCACCGTGGAGAAGGTAGCTCTAGCTGCATATTGGGCCATAAAGAAATTTGAGGTCCATCTGTATGGCCAACATTTTACACTGAGAACCGACCACCGACCTTTGCTATATTTACAGACTGCAGACAAGCTAAATCCTAGCCTGAAAAGGTGGGCACTTACCTGAATCTTTTCAAATTCACTGCCCAACATGTTCATGGCAAGGACAATGATCTTGCTGATCTACAAAGTCGACGGTCGTTACCCTCAAATGAGGAAGCTGGTGCTGTTAGCCTAACTTTGACTAGTCAGTAAAGATTACTTCTCTAATGTGTTGTTTATTTTTTATGTTAATATTTTATGTCTTTATTACTGTACTGTACTTGTTTATTTTAGGGTACAAACGTTATTCCTAATGGAAGACGAAAAAGATGAAGAATAATTCTTTGATTGTAGTTTTATATTTCCCTTTGTGGGACTTTGAAAGCCAGAACAGGGCGGAAACATTTTAGTTTAGTGTTGAATAGCTGAAACTGTTTTAAATCCAGTCGCCAATGTTAATGACGACTTGGTTCATATTTTACATTTGCGTATACTGTATTTTTTTTTATATTATATTATTGCCTTCTTGCATGTGAAGCATTCTTAAACTTAAATATTGATATTCACTGATATCTAATTGTGATTTAATTTTCTTGAAATTTGAATTTGATCACATTTCTTTTATTTATTGCAAGTCATTTAATGTTTTGTTTATAAGACTTGTTCACTTTTCCTAGTAGTATGATATGTTCCAGTGGTGGATCCCATTCTTATTGTTCATTTGTTCTTTTCCATGAGAAGGATATCTCATCCCTCATAATAACACTGAAGTCACCTTAACTTCCTCTGTTCTTTTTTTGCCTTCTGTAGTAGAATGCCTTATTAATTAATTTAGTAACTTAACTGTCATTTTTCAAACAAAAATCATAATTCCCACTTCTTGACTTTTGCAGATTATGATTATTTGCAATTTATAATTTAGCTTATAGCTAATTTTAAATATACCTTATTTACTATTCTTGTATGTGTAGAAGTATAGTTCCGATATAAAGGCTGCTCCTACTTTGTCACATCTTCAGTGAACTCACCATATACATTTTGTTTACAATTTTCTTATTATAAAAGTTGTTCTTGCTGATAATTTTGTTATAAATTTGACCTTGCTGTTATATTATTAGCCTGTCTCGATATATCAGTAGCTTCTTTATTATTTGAGTACTTAAATTCCATCACATACGAGCAAAGAATATTCTAGAGCTTGCTTACCAGTAACCTAAGTATCCATTATTATTCTCGTTTTATTTTATTAAGCAGTAATCATCCCAAGGGAAGTCAAAGGGGAAGTTACACTCAAATTGCCAAAGGCAGCGCTGATTAGGAGGGGTTGGTGGAGGGGGAGCAAAAGTGGAAGAGATTGAGAACATGGAGTGGTCAGACTTACCAAGAGGCGAAATCATAGACTAAGAGTAGTTTAAAGGGTTAGAAGTAAGAAATAGGTCAAGAGTGTTTGCTGAATGTTCGTGACGATCAGTAACACAAGTAGGATGTTTGATAATTTGCTCCAGATCGTGAGTAATAGAGAAAGCAAGGGCCTCACTTCCTCCCACATCAGTGTGAGAAGAATGAAGCCACTCACTGTGGTGTGCATTGAAGTCTTCAATGTTG
>JAXCGZ010008752.1:0-23793 GCA_037179515.1 Halocaridina rubra
ATAATTATTCTTTTTAACACGTTCTCCTTTTTTAAATATTGGTACCACATCTGCCAATTTCCACTCCATGGGTACCGATCCTAATATTATTGAATTATTAAATAATGCAGTTAGAGGACAACTAAGCTCTTCCTTGCATTCCTTTAATATTCTAGCATATATTCCATCAGGTCCCGGAGATTTATGAGCCTTTAATTTATCTATTTCTCTTATTACCTCCTCTCTCGTAATATTTATTGAACTAAGTATATTATCGGGACTGTCTCTGTAAATGGATTCTACTTCCGGAATATTTTCCAAGTTTTCATTTGTAAATACAGATAAGAAATAATCATTTAAACATGTACACATCACTTTATCGTCATCTGTGATATGGCCATTGGCTACTTCAATTGGTCCGACTTTTTCCTTGAATTTTGTTTGATAATGTTGATAAAACCCTTTAGGATTTTCTTTAGCTTCTCCTGCTATTCTAACTTCGTATTTTCTTTTCGACTCTCTAACTATCTTTTTAACTTCCCTGTTTAACTGTATATATTGTTGCCTCACATGCTCTTCACCTCTTTTTAGTTTCCTGTATATTCCTCTTTTAATACCTATAAGATTCTTTATTCTATTGTTCATCCATTTAGGGTCATTTTTTCTTGATCTGCAATGTTTCATGGGAATATAGTCTCTCTGACTATTCTTAAGAGTCATGACAAAATTGTTATATTCCTCATCCAAATTTATATTAACTGACGGGCTGCTGTTCTTTCCTGTGAGAGAATTTAATGTATTGATCTTATCTTGTGATAATCCTTGGCATGTGGTACCCAAATTTCGGGGTAATCCGCTACCTGCGACCTGACCTGCTGGATTAACTACCCACATCTGTACCCCAGAAATCCCTTCCCATACCTCATTAGATAATTTAGTTTTTAAGCCCTCAAAATCTCCTGCTCTAAAGTTTGGAACAATATTCTTATTTTCCTTTATAGTTTCCTTGAAAATTATGTTAAATCTAATGGAATCATGGTCACTGTTGCCCAATTTTTCACCAACTTCTAAATTTGTAACCATATTCTCTCTATTACTAAGAACTAAATCTAGTGTATTCACCCCCCGTGTTGCTTCATGTACATGCTGAGAAAGGAAATTGTCTTCTACTACTTCCAAAAACTCCTTAGAGCTACTATCACATGTTATGGTTTCCCAGTTAATATGTCTAAAATTAAAATCACCTACAATGCAAACTCTATTTGACCTGCTCACTTTAGAAATTTCATCGTATATAACTTGCGACTCTATATTATCTAGATCAGGTGGTCTGTAGACTACTCCTACAACTAGACTTTCTATATTATTTTTAATTTCAACCCATAAGGTTTCTGAATTTAGATTTGTCTTAATTCCAGACTTAATGCAGCTTCTGAGGCTATCTTTAATATACATAATTACCCCTCCCCCTCTTTTATCTGCACTACGATCAGCATTATAAAGTTTATATCCTGTAATTATGTACTCAGCTTTAAGGTGTTTGCTTTCTAATTTAATCCAACTTTCACTAATGCATATTATATCCGGTCTCTTACTACATACTATGGCTCTCAGTTCTTCTATCTTGTTACCTAAACTACGGCTATTTGTATAATATACTTTTAAACTTTCTCTAGCTTCACCCTTCTTGTGGCTATTCTTTTTGTTAATATTTGTTCTATGTAACAAATGGTTCTTATCCTTAGACTCCCAGTTATTTGACCCACTATTTACTGAACCCTTACTGACTAATTTCTCTGCACAAGTATTAATCATTTCATTATTTGTGTCTAACAAAACCCCCCTACCTCTCTGTCTATCATACCAGCCAATACCGAGACACCTGAATTAGAAAGATGCACTCCATCCCTTGCATACATATGCTTACGACTAGTGAAGTGATCCCACCCGTCTATAAAACCTATATTATTCTCCCGACAGAAGACTTTCATCCTAGCATTTACTCCTATAGCTCGAGACCACCACTCTGAACTTTGGCTAAGCCTAGGGAGAATACCACACATCACAGGAACTGCACCCCTTTTCCTAATCTTATCCAGGGCTTGTCTATACAACCTAATCAGCTCTTCACTTCTACCATCCTGCACGTCATTTCCCCCAGCTATCAAACAAACAACATCTTTTTTCTCAATCCAGCTATTTATTGACTTACCCACCTTCTTCATACCTGCTCCAGGGAAAAAATATTTTCCTCTAACTCTATGCCTGAGTTTCCTGTCTACATATCTGCATAGTGAATCCCCTACAATTACCAAAGAACGAGACTTATCCGGACGATGGGTTACTCCGACCTTGGGAGACTTACCTAGGCTCTTGACCTGAGAGCTTTTCCCACTTCCATTTTTACGATCGCTAGTACACCCATCTGACTCTATGGTTCCTAAAGAATTGCTGCCGCCACTGTCACATTCATCTCTAAGTGACCTAAATGAATTAGCAACCTGTAGTCTAAAAGTATCATTTTTCTTAAGAACCATTTTCGTTGAACCCTTATTCACAACTTTCCAGTCGTCTTCATTATTCAATCGACCCTTCCTGGTTAACACCTCTACTTTACCTCTCAGATCCCTGTTCTCCTCAGCTAAGGATCTGACCTCCTGCCTGACTGCGGCCAACTCATTTCTTAAATTAAAAATGAGTTTGCTTGCGTCAGACGAGGACAAATCCCCAGCACAGCCACAAACAGCACCAACAACGACACAACTACCAACACCACTACCACTAACACCACCAGCACAAAGAACACCACCACTTTCCATTGTACTAAGTTTGGTCAAGATTAGAGCTACTGGAAGCACGTCCTCACTGGATGAACCCAGGAACTAAACTGATGAACCCAGGAAATAAATTGATGAACCCAGGAACTAAACTGAGGGAATTAGACTTACCATCACTCGAAGCTAGAAGAGTGAGGGGGGATATGGTGACAGTCTTTAAATTCCTTCATGGTTATGATAGAGTGGATAGGGATCGATATTTTGATATGGCTGGCTCTAGAACTAGAGGTCATAGTTTGAAGCTTCGTAAGAAAACTTCTTCGCAGGATGTAAGGAAATACTTTTTCAGTGTAAGAGTAGTTGATAATTGGAATTCGCTAAGCGAGGAGGTAGTTAATGCTATCTCAATCCATAGTTTCAAGGACAGGTATGATAAGTATCACTAAGTATAAAATGGAACCGATCAGGAGACGGGAAGATACGAGCTTTGGGCTCTTTCCCGTAAACACAATTAGGTAATCACATACCCATTACACTGTCTTAAATTCCGCCAATAGCAGTATATAGAATGATAGCACGAAAAAGAATTCTAGACTTCCACACAACATATTCAATCTCGTCTCCAATTTGGTTATTCTCACAATTAAAGTCTCCTGTAATTGCCCATTTTGAGAATTCTAACTATTAATTCATGTTATGCTTCATTAGCGATAACAACCGAGGGTAGTTTAGGGGTTTTTGGTGGTGGGTGGGGCTCATGGGGGGACAGGGGGAAGAACCCCATATTTAAGTAAAAAAAAAAACAACTTGTTTTATCCCACATAATATAATTCTCAAAAGAGAGGGTATGCCACCTGTCACCAATTTCAGGTGATCTTTATTTTCTCTTTCTAATCGGAAACTAATATAAAAAACTATCCTAGAACCACCGAAAATTCATTTACAAAAATGCTAACCTAACTTGAAACAAATAACCTAATCCATATAAACTAATACTCCTGTATACGAATTCAGTGTTATTGTACAGTACTCTTTTTATATGTCAAATAAATTATAGAAGCCAATACAGTAATTGGATTATATATCAGTACTGTACAAGGTTTACTTAAAAGAGAAATTTGAAGGTTGAAATTATATTTTTCCTATGTTTTTTTAGGTGTTTTAAGTGGATATGACCTTGAAAACCGTGGGCAAATATGGGCTAACTTGACCTAACCTAGACGGAAAAATAGTAATTTATAACAGTCTTTAAGTCATATTCATCCAAAGATATAAAATACCCTAGGAAAAATGTTGTAAACTACTATTTTCATGTTAGGATGGTTTTCAAGGTATTATTTTAGTTATGGAGATTAATGGAATATGAAGCCCCTGGCTAGGGAGGACACGTTCTCCTAGGTGAGATTTGGTTAAGTTTGGACTCTTTCAAATTCTTTTTTTATGTTTCAACAACTCGTAGGTGTGCGAAATAAAATATATATATCCAAAATTGGAAATTAATTTAAAAAAATACTCCCAAACATTAATAACATTTAAAGAGTAACACTCACCACACACTACACGTGCTTGTAGGTCAACCTTTCCCGATCCATGTTGAAAGAAAATACGAATCACTGACTCGAAAATGAGTCGCTTCAAATGCATACTTTTCATCATCATGAAGTCCATTTTCAGAGTCAAAAACCTAAGCCCAGCACTAATACATCTTAAAAAGGTCGTTCCATGCTGTGTGAAACTAAGGCCCGATTTCTTGAACAGTGTAAACCTAGGACCCCATATTTTTAGTTAGCTAGACACAGACAAATGAATTTCATAAACACATGTGACATGGTTCTTTGTAGTTTGCCATTTCGATATAATTTGAAATACCGAATTACATTGACGTGAACAATGATATCAGAGTTCAGACTTGGGCCCGATTACTTAAACAGTGTAACCCTGGGATACCATATTGTTAGTTAGCTAGACACACACAAATGGATTTCATAAATGCATCTGACGCGGTTCTGTGTATGGTTAGGATCCCGTACGGGATCCTAGCCATACACAGAACCGCGTCAGATGCGTTTATGAAATCCATTTGTGTGTCTAGCTAACTAACAATATGGTATCTAAGGCTTAAACTGTTTAAGAATTCGGGTCTAAGTCTGAACTCTGATATCATTGGTCACCTCATTGAAATTCGGCATTTCGAAATATATCGAAATGACAAACTACAATAAATTTTTGTCATTAATAATATCGATCGATCAGTCTGTTTTTATTTTGTCTAATTTACCTTATTTAAGTAAATAATAATCAAATGTTAATACTACATCTCATAAGAGTAGTCGACATTCTTATTTTCACGCTGCTATTCTGCATGAATGTTTATATAATTTCATTGCTTGCTTTGAAGAACAAATATTTCATTTATTATTATTATTATTTTTTTTTTTATATTTGTGGGGCGGGCTTGCTGGCTTACTAACAAGCTCCATTTGATGTAATTGCCAATTATGTCAATAAAATTTTGAATTTGAATTTGATATTATTTTCATATCCGTTTTTAGGCAAATAATAATAATAATAATAATAATAATAATAATGATAATTAAGAGCCAAGGAAAGATCCCTTAGCTTCCATATATTCTTGTCATAATTAATAAATATTTGTATCATGACATGGCCACAGTAATTGTTATGATCTCAGAGTTAATTTTCATTCTTTTACTTGTTGATTTTTTAATACTGAAATTCCACAACATGGGTGATCAACTGACCTTATTAATATCTTCATCACAAATTTGAAAATTTTAGTACAAGATCCAAATTTTACTACTTTTAGTCAAGTATATATATATATATATATATATATATATATATATATATATATATATATATATATATATATATATATATATATATATATATATATATTATATATATTGTTATCATGAAAATAATGATAAGCATGATAAGTTTAGTTACTCGTAAAATACTTGTTACCGACATGAATACCAAGGCTTGGGGAGATATTTATATAAGAATTTTTATGCTTTTTTTTTTTAAATAATCTGTTGCACCAAAAGATGCATTAATAACTATTAATCCTTAAAATCATTGTTATTACAGTCATGTGCTGACATTAATTTATATTATCTTTGCCTTTTCATTCGACAGAGAGGAAAAAAAATAACCATATTTATTTGTTGCCTCATGACTTGAGCTGTCATATGATAAGATAACTGCTAGAGAGAGTTGGCCTTGATAAAGGTAGTGATGTATTCAGCTACTCTCTTCAACATACATCGTAATACCTAGTGCTAAGTGAATGATTTGTATGATCGAAATAATTACAAAATGGCAAAAAACTCGACCGTCATAAGTGAATATAAAACAATATTCCACAAATATGACGACTGTGTCAAAATTGTTGCCGCAAGAGAAATCCTCAGAGTGATAAAATGGCTATACAAAGGCGGAGATATGTATGTTGGTGATTATATGAAATATGTATATGATTCAAAGCAACACAGCACAGGTAAAGAAAAGAAACGAAGGAACAATGCAATAGAGGATATATTAGAAGATAAAAAGCCACTGGAAGATATGGATATTTCAGATCTTTATCTCATTGTGAGGTATACTTGTGGTTTAGAAGAACCAGAAAGCAAGATTTGGTATGACCCTCCAGATTCAGAAAAAGAGCGCTTGGAGCACACATTCTATCTATTGAAAGAAATGAGAAATGAATTGAGTCACGAAGACTCTCGCCTAAGGAAACTCTCTGATTGTGAAATGACAGAGAAGATGGATTCAGTTAAAAAGTTATGTGTTCGCCTTCTTATTAAGGCAGGGGAAAGGAGTGGTAAAATGCAAGAAGCAGCCGCAGCCATATATGAAATGGAAAAAGACCTTCACAGTCTAATAGGTATAACTCCCGAGGAGTTTGCCACACTTGCCAAGAAAGAAATAAAACACAGAGGATATGAAAATGTTGAATGGTACTCTTCACCATTATTATATCACGGAAAACATTTACTCTCTGTCTCTGATCTTCTAAAGCTTGAAATACAAGATCATAGCAAAAGTCAAGTTATCATTGTCACAGGAGATGCTGGAACAGGGAAAACTACATTATGTCAGTAAGTACCGTACTCTTAATTCCTCTGAAACTTTTTCTAAAGTCGTTTTCATGTCCAGAGGTTTTCAGTTCGTCCATTGTTTTGTATGATCTTTCCTGTTGGAAGTTTATTGGTGTTCTGAAAACTTTATAACATAAAAATATAGAAATAGGAAACTACAGTATCCATAGCTGTTTGATATTAATAATAAGCATGCTGATCATCATCCACGGTTATCATATTCTTATATATAGTATGTTTCATGATTTTTTTACAATTGATCTTTTGTTCTGGCTGGGTAAAACAAATAATATTTATATCTTTTATAGTTCCAAACTTAAACAAATAATCAATCTCTTCTGGAAAAATATTTTTCATATTACTAAAGTAGGTCACTTCCCAATACAAGACACGTTATTTCAGTATATATATATATATATATATATATATATATATATATATATATATATATATATATATATATATATATATATATATATATATATATATATATATATATATATATATATATATATATATATATATATATATATATATATATATATATATATATATATATATATATATATATATATATATATATATATATATATATATATATATATATTTATTTTTTTTTTTTATTTTTTTTTAATGTTACATTGGGACAGGCAAAAAACTGCCCTCATCAATAAAGTCCTGGGCACGAAAAAACATTAAGACGAAGGAAAAGGAAGAGCTTATGGACTAGGTGGAAATGAGGTAATGATACACATAGGAAAAGGACAGACTGAATAAAATAGTCGAAGTACTGAGGACCTACAGATATGGAGGATTAGGCCCTGAGATGATGATAAATCCACTTTTTTAAGGAAGATATGTCATAAGAATTTGGAACGACAGAAGAGGAAGAGAGTTCCAGTCTTGAGGTAGATGGGAAGAAACAGTCGCTGCACCAACCAGTCCGCGAGCTAAAAATCTCCACACGGTACCTGTGAGACGAGGCCGTTTGGCGAGTGTTACGTGGCGTCGGCAGTGGGAGAGGGATTGATTAAGGATATATTAGATTATGCGGTAACACATTTTGCAGCAAGTAAGTTAATTTTTGTTAAATATGATGCTATATCCCACTTGTGCCAGCAGAAAGGTTATAAAAAAGTAAGATAAAGATGTAGCAAAGTTTTTTCATGCACTGTTTACCCTTGCCGCTTCCATCAGCTATTATGTGGTAATAAGAAATTTCAAGGAGGATAGGATGACCGTGCATTCATTCCATCATTGCTCTAATTAGCTTTTATGACATAAGTATAAGGACATTATTCTTTCTCTTTTATCGCAAAGCAAGGCACTGTTGCTAAACTTCTCACTTTTGGCTTTACCCCTCCTCTCTGTTCTCTGACTTCTAGTTTTCCATCTGAATTTTATATTTGTTGTTTTTGACACCACAACATCTAGCTCATTCCC
The DNA here is from genome assembly GCA_037179515.1 of Halocaridina rubra. NCBI lineage: Eukaryota > Metazoa > Arthropoda > Malacostraca > Decapoda > Atyidae > Halocaridina > Halocaridina rubra. The sequence continues at coordinate 8,327 of JAXCGZ010008752.1, forward strand.
TGTTACCATTGGTGTTCCACAGAATTCTGTTCTTTCACCTACTATATTGCATCTTGATATGTGTATTTGAGAATTACACATATTATTTAATGCCTCATCATAGTATTAAGACTAATATATTTCAATGGTGACGTATATTTAATTGGAGCAACGCAGGATTTTCCAAGGAAGAGTCGATTCAAATTTCAATAGACTAGCTTAGGCAATCGTCACGGGAGCCAGGATCATGATGTTTTGTTTATTTGTCTTCTTCCCACTAGAATGGAAAGTCACCAAGATTCCAACTAGTGTTATTTTTTTCTAATAAACGTGTATTTGAGGATTACACATATTATTTAATGCCTTATGATAATATTAAGACTAATATATTTCACATCTCTTCATGAATGATCATCTCCAGTCTCCTTTTTCTTTTCTCTATGCCATTGCCTTCGATTCTACCCCTCATTTTTCCTCTGCCTTCTCTTTACAGCTTTCGTTTGAAATTTGAAATCAGTCTCATATTACTATTTCTTCAACTCTCAATTCCGATTTACTGAGAGTGTCTGAGTGGGGCTCCCAAATTTTATTTAAACTAAATGCCTCCCAAGACACAGTGTCTGGTTAACTCTTTATCTTCTTCTCCTGATAGCCCTAGTGTCTTTAAAAACATCGTGATTTACCATCTTTATTCTGTTAACATATTAGTAATTCAGAATGCCTCTAACTTGTCTTGGAGGAGACACATAATCCTAATTTCTAATGCTGCATCTAAAAATTTGAGTTATGTTTCGTTTTTGTCTTTACTTTTCCTTATTTCAGTTACATAAAATCTACGAAAGTCTTATCCATCCCTTAGAATACTGCTCTCACGTCTGGGGTGCTTCTTCTTTTAATTATCTCCTTGATAGGGTTGAATCTATGGCAGTGAGAGCCATCAACGATCCTTCTTAGACTTCTAATCTGGATTCTCTTTCTCTTTGAAATAGAATATCATCACTTTCTCTTTTCTGTCATTAGTACTTCCAATGCCGCTGTGCTGAGTTGGCGAGTTGCATCCCTCCCCCACTGTCGAGGCCGTGCAATACTCGCCAAGCTGCCTCATTTCACAGGTACTGTGTGGAGATATGTAGCTCACAGATTGATTGGTGCAATGACTGCTTTTCCCCTTCCAATTTCAGATTCTGGAACTCTCTTCCAGATTCTGCCTACCTTACCTCTTATGACCTATCTGCCTTCAAAAAGTTGATCTGCCAACATCTCTGGGCCTAGTCCTGCCATATTCCCAGTTTTTCTTTACTTCGACTATTCTTTCAGCCTGTCCTTTTCCTACTGTTTATCATTATCTTATTTATGCCTTGTCCTTAAGCTTCTATGTTTTCTGCGTCTCAATATTTTCTTGGTTTCCAGGCATGATAAGTGCAATTTTCTTGCCTGGCATGGTGTCACACTCATTATAAAAAAGTTTCATACTTGCTATTACGTGTTTTATGGATACTGATGTCACTCGTTTTGCAGATACCTTGTGTGGCTTTGGGGAGAAGCAAAGGACGAAATATTGGAACTGAAAGCCTACAAGCTTGCTATGCTGATCAAATGTAGAGACGTTTGCACTCGTAATGTGACCTCATTACTGTGTGATGATCTTCTCCCTGATACTACAAGTTGGTGCAATCCATCTGATATCAAAAAGCATCTGAAATCTATTCGGATTCTTTGGGTCATAGATGGTTTAGAAGAATCTACAGCTGAAGCTACAGCCGTTATATGTAACTTGAAGAATAAACAGAACCCTAATCATACATTGTTAATAACTTCAAGACCTGAACATAGCTACAGTCTTAAGGCAATGATGCATCAGAGCGAGTACGTTGAAATATCTCTTCAAGGTATTAAGCCTTTGGAGATGTTGGAACAATTAATAACTGATGAAAGTATATCTCCATATTCTTCTCTTGAAATGAAACAGTTTGCTGAGAATTTCAGAAAGTTGAATAAAGATCTTCAACATGAGTTACAAAACCCTTTAAAATTATGCTTAGCTATGCAGGTATGGAAAAACAACATAAACAATATTGGAAATGCCTCAAACCTCAGAAATCTATACAAAACTATAAAAAATAATCTAATTGAATCATTGGCACAAAAACTTGCAATAGGAAAGTTGTCTAAAAAGGATGCAGAATGTAAAGTGAACGAATGGTTTCATTACCTTTGTAAAATCGCATTTGAAATGGTGGCTTCAAAAATTGTTGCAGAAATTAATGCAGAAAGCCTCGAGAGACTCAAGAAGAACTGTTTAAGTTTACTTATTGAGTCTCCAGATATGTGTTTATCCACTTTCCTCGCTCATAGTGGTTCTGGAGTATACAGATTCTTCCATTCAACACAACAGTATTTTTATGCTGCCTTATATGGAGCTTCAGTTTTCCTGAAATCACAGGATTTAGCTCATACACTAAAAGTATTTGGCATATTGCCATCCCAAGCAAATGTAATAAATCTTGACCATTTTTATGAGGTCCTTTTACTAATTCTCTCTAATAAACATGAAGTAATTTCAAAGAAGAAGGCAAAAGAATTGATACAGTTGTTTAGTTATGCAATAAAAGGAGAATTTGCCAGTATCAAGTGGTTTGAAGTCATAGAGAATGCATGTCACAGAAGGAAATTTGCTACTCCTGCCATTGATTTTATCCCTGATCCTTGGATTGTAAGTGATAGACATATCTCAGCATGCAATCAACTTCTGGATTTAAAAAAGCCGTCGAGGATTTGCATCCAAGTTACAGGAAATCCTATGGAAATATTAGATCTCGGTTCTCTTTTGAAAAAACTTTCAATTCATGAGAAAGCCACATATATTGAGCTTTATTTAGATTATCACTTTAAGACTTTACGTAATGCAGATAAATCTGATGAATATTTGAAGAATCTATTGTCTGATTCCTCTCAGTGTTGCTTACTCGGTTTTTCAGGACAGTTAAGCAGTGATGGCTACAAATTACTTAATAATCCTAATATTCAGGATTACTGTAATACACTCCGCTTGAAGATAAAATCTTACGATTGTTTATCCATGCTTCATCATCAAGTGCATCTTTTCCAGACGTTAGAACGCATAACTTTAACGTTTGATTTTATACGTTATCGCCCAGTTTACATCAAATCACAACTGCCTACTTGCATGATAGATTTGTATTTACCAAATATTTTTGATAGTCATGTTGAAAGTGCAGTGGCTACAATAAGCAGCTTAAGTAAGACCTATGAAACTATTATTCTTAAAAATATATCACAAAAAGGTGTATCAAGATTTGTTGCTTCTCTCAAAAGAAAAGACGTACAAGCACAGGCACTCCTGCGTTTTATTTTAGACCAGTCAGGAGTACGAGGCTATTATGTAAACTTTGGACCTCTCCCACTTCCTTATAATGAAAACGAACTTCAAAAACAATGGGTAAACTCTGAAAAAATGCACAGATTGCAAAGATATAACTCGTAGCACGATGGAGAAACTGAAAAAAAAAATGCCCAATATATAAAAAGCCAACTTACAGTATGATAGGTAAACCCTGCGAGAAATACAATTTACAGAGATCCAACTTGTGACATAACAAGTGAAGTGAGAAATTCCCAATTCATTAAAATCCCATTGGAGCACAATGAATGTATTTTGAAATAAATGCATAATCAGCAGACAATACAAAATTAGGCTGTAACCCCAGTAAATATTCTGTAATACATGTGCTCAATAATGATATAATATTATCACTACTTCATGTATTAATATTGATGAAAATGTCTGTGGTAAAGATAAGATGAATTTAATATGAAATATGTATAAAAATGAACGTGCACGATAGAATTATTCTTATATCTAAATTTGAGGATATTTTGAAAAGCAAATAATCCTAAAAAACAGACATAACAGAATAGCTATTATTATCAGAAATTTTTTCAAAGCATCAAATATTGAGAATTTAATTTCAAAGTGCATACATACTGATTTACATCATGGGTGATGTGGTATTCCACCTTATATGGGGAATCCTTGCAATACCATTTTCTTCATTGATTTAATCTTGTTAGTTTTTATGAAAGCCTACAGGGCTAATATGAGGTTGATTATACCAATGATGAATAACTAAAAAATTAATGATCTATGATGTGTATATTTAGATATTCGTAAATACTTTGCTCACAACAAATATTTCTATTAGCATAATATTCCAAAAATATTTTTCCATCAGCGGACTTCCATGTCTTTTACACATTACTCTAATTTGTTTTTATATAAATGAATGAGATGATCTTTAAATATGAGAGTATTTTAATAAACAGCTTTTGATGTATATAATCTATAGAGCAATTAAACTTGAATGCAAATTTACAAGTTTACTATCCTTGTTAAAGACATGTATACAGCACAGTATTGCCTTCTATATGAAACTACTTAAGACATCTACATGTTTCCATATCGATTGCCAAGTGTATCCAGATGTTTGCAGAGTTGCTAATCTATCAGAAATACTCTGCAGCAGTAGCAGCTGAGCAGCATCAACCGTGCATACGAGAAAATTGGACTTACAATCAACTTTAATAAAACTCAGATCGCTTATGAACCTTCACCAAGCGAGGCAAATTAGATAGAACTATCAGATCAACTTGGCAAGACAACACTGTAAAATATAGATTACTGTCCTTTCCATATCGTAGAAGTCATTTTTCCTCCAATGCTAACCTCGATGACGAGATCCTACACTGTCTTAAAGCTGCCAGAACAGCATTTGGGCTTCTCTGAAGAAGAGACTTTCATGATCGTGACATCAAAAAAGACACCAAGGGTGTACAAGGTAGAAGTAATCCCAAAACTAGTCTTTGTATAAGAGACTTGAACAACACACCAACAATATCAAAGTAATTGAAAATTTCTATTAACTCCATCTTCAAAACATCTTATATATCCATTGGGAAGACAGAAGAATCAACATCAGCATGCTAAGTGAAACAAACACAAAAAGAATTGAGGCCTTCATCAACAAGGACCAGCTAAGATGGAGTTGTACTGTGTGGATGAAAGACAAATGTCTCCTAAAACAAATCTTCCGTGTCCACCTTATGGAAGTCAAATGTTTAAGAGACAAACAATGGAAAAGATACAGAGAGGTCCTTAAAACTAACACACAGATATGTGATATACACATCAACAACTGTGAAACTAATGCTTAGAATACGAAATTGACAAACCCTAATCCAAGAAAGAGCAACATCTTTAGATGCTAATAGATACACAGAATTGGAAGGAATGCGAAGACATATACCTAGGCCCTGTCTCTCATCTGGTAATTCCTGTTCTAAATACAGAAGACTTTTCCATTAGCCACCTGAACTTAAACAGATAACAGATCAAAGGCCATCATCCTCAACCTTGAGGGAATGCCACAATGATACAGGTTACTTCTAATTTATATATGTTTTTCATTCAAGACCTTGTTTATTATTTTAAAACACATGGCTGACTGAGAAAGAAGGAAAATAAATCTATAGCTAATAACAGTGTAAAAAATAATATATATAAGTAATTTAAAGCCTTTTAAATCATAAGCTTACTTCCTTCCACCTCAGTACTGCGTCAAAACGGTATATGTAGTACCATAATCACAGTGAAATTGATGTTCAGTGTGAATATCAGATAAAAGCAAGAAAACTATTTATAAAAGTGCAACACACATTGCTCTCTCATTACCATAAGCTCTATCATCTCAAAGTAAACAGTTGAGGTTGTGGTCATACACAAAAAAATTACTTGTGATAATCCTCAAGAAAGGTAAGTCTGCAATCCAAAACTATTTAGTTCTCAAACTATTAGGTACTGTATATTGTTACAGTGCTGATACTAAAACTACTGCAGTAAACAGATTCAAGCCTTAGTACGAATTTAATTTTTTACTACATACCTTGAATACCGAATATCTAAACATAGGTAATTTTCTCTTCCTTATGGTGCCATATCCTTCCGATGTCAAGAGGGTGGCCACACATCAACTAATATTATGGATGTAGCTGGATTCGTCAATGCAATTTTGAATACCTTTAAGTAGGAATTTGATAAGATTCACAGACAATCGATCAGCTCTGCAGCATTCTCAGTTTCAATTTTGTCATTACTGAGTAGTGAATACTGTACTTGAATAAATTTCAATACTAATTTACATAAAAAAATAATAATATTCAAGTATAGCCACTCACTTCTGAATTGCTTGGTAAATTTTTATCACTGCAACTTTACATAGTTACGAAGCATTTGATACTCTTCATAGAATATGAATTTTTCAAAAAACTACTAAACTCTGATACCAGAGCCAACTCTGGATGTTTCACTTACAATACCTTAATCTTTAAATGGGTATGCATAGACAGCTTAAGTTTATATGGAAATATATTTGACAAAAATGAATGATAATGGAAAATATAGAGCATTTGTGAATACATGATCTGTAAAAAAGGAGAATCTCTAAAATATAAGTAAAAAAAGTTAAATTTTAACAAGTTTGAGTTTTGAACAGTATTAAATCAGTCAAGAAATCTGATAATTATACAAGACAAAAAAGAAAATCTCTCAATACCATTAAGTACTTCACTAACATGGATGTAAAGAAAACACAGCACTGTACACCAATAGACAAAATGGGAATCATTCATAATTAACTCTTCATATATTCTATATATAACAAATTATAAATGAGTCTTAACTGTATCAAGTTTGGACTGACATAACACTGAAATTAAAGTGTAGCATAAGCTTTGTCACATATATGTGAACATCTAGAATAACTGCGATGGTACATGGAAGCTCAGGAAGAGAATATAAAATATTCTAATTATAATTATGGAGACTGGCTTTGCTAAACAGTGCATATCATACACAGGTCACAACAAAAATCCTCACCCACAATGAAATAATCAACATTGATGTAAAATTATACTGTTTTCTTTTATGTCACTCTTCAACCTACTAAATATACCCTAGTTTGTACCTAAGAAACACTATTAGCATTCATATCCATCCGTAAAATGTATTTCTTGCTGTTTTTAATAAAGCTCTCAAGGCTGCCAAACACAAAAGCAGCAAAAGTAGACATCTTTACGAGTAGTGTAATATTTAGGATTTTTTAACTTGGTTATGTAGGAGTAAGGCTCAAATGGACAAATTTCATTGCTAAATTCAGTTCACCTCCAGAGCTTCACCAAAAAATACTGAAGACAAAACAGTACTTACTGACAGTAGTTTCTTTCAAACGAACTTTATGCTTTTAAGGGCCTTGAATTTTAAACCAAAGTTACTTAAACTACTACAGAATATTGTGCAAGTAAGTTTAGGTCTCATATCATCAAAATATTTCTGTCTCTCACAAAGGTATTTTTGTTTCTTTCTGGTTTGAAATCTATGATAGTGAAACATCAAGCAATAAATTCCTAGTTTATACACATGTTTCTAAAAGTACTGACAATTCAAATTGGAATAAATTCTTATTTTTTACTTCAATCACAAAATTCAGTCTCATTACTGGTTTTACAGGTAATGACTGCAATGTGCTCTTTAGGTTATATCTTAAAATTGTGTTATATATACAAAAAAATGTAGCTTTTTATGTTTTCTCGTTTTTAACAATTAAAATATCAATTACTAATTTGATAAATCCCAAACTAGGAGACGAAAGAACTTCCATAACAAGACCATATTGTAAATATGTATAACAATAATATTACTAGGACCCTTAGTAAGGCTGTTCATAGTTATAGAATATCACATTTTTCAGTATCTTCAGCTAAAAACACATGCTGAACTTCATTACTCTTAAGTCAGTAAAGTTGTCTGTGAACTTTGCCTTTGATTTCAGGATAAACTATTTGAAAGTGGAATATTTTAATCAAATGTATCATTCAGTGACCTATTCTTACTTTGCAGAAAGCTCTCAAACACTGGTGATGTACAGGAACATTTAGAAAAGAGAATATCTTACCAGTGGATCACACACACACACAATCCCTAAACATAATGAATCTTATCATTAACAAATAAAATAGAATAAAAAATATTTAAGCTCCTAAACTACTCATTCCTAGTTAAGAAGACAAGAAAAAAATTAGCTACTGAAGTCATGTACATTATACTAAATATCTACAAACAAGAAAAATATAACGCTTAAACTATATCAAATTATTTTATATGAGACGTGGCAATTATCTAAACATATCAATCTGTAGAAATCCAACATAATATATAATTTTAGTAAAAGAATCAGATAATAGTAGAGGATAAAATGCTAAAAAACAAAAAAATCAAAATTAGGTATTAGATCTTCTTAAAGACCTATCGTAATGTTGGGGTTGCGAAGTCAATATATAAATTTATGAAGTATTGGGGGTTGCGAAGTCAATATATAAATTTATGAAGTATTGGGAAGACCTACTCTCGAATATATTTCACCGTAAAAACTACTCTGATATTATATGCTATGTAGTAAAAATGTACTCACATTTGGGTGAACCAGATATTGTAATATTTTCATACGTCACTCTGTCAGCTACACTATTTATACTATGAAAAGAAAAATATTCCCATGAAACAATATTGAAACAACTATCCACATATGCAGAATTACTTCAGAACTGCATATGCATATACAATATGTTTCTAAAAAGATATCAGAACTAACACATACAGACTAATTAACCTAAGTACGACCCCAAGATAAATATTGCACCAGGAGGAGGAGGAGGAGAGAGACAAAGAGCAGCCTAACCTTCACCAGCTTCTCCCAACACTCCCACCATTCACTGTGACACACCTACATGGACCTTCACACTAGTCTTCCATTGTGTCTCTTTCACATCCTCACATGGATTTCAATTATATTGCAAATTCAAATTGGTCATATGTGCAAATATTTTTATAATATACTGCAAGTGTATACCTCACACGAAATACACATTTTGGAAATTGTCGTGAAATGTGTCGACCACAAAAACCAGGGTGAAACTTAGTTCAGCAGGTGTCGTATAGTTGTCGGTGGTGGTCTGCAGTTTGGCACGATGAATTCTGGCGGCTGGTGCATATTCCGGCGACAGCGGTCCGCCGCAGAGCCATGTCGCCCATCCAGGTATTCAGCCCGTCTCCATTCCCTCGAGCTGAGAGAAAGGGTCGTGTGAGGTCAGAGTGGATGGTCACAACTGCGAGGTCTGCCATGCTGGCATGAAACGATCCTTCACGGGATTAAGTAGAGGATCGTCGTAGTGCTGTCCAGGGTTGACAACTGGGGGCACAGCTAAATGGGTCTTCAGACGGCAGTCCAAATGCAGGGACCCATATCTAAAATATAAAACACAATAGAAGCAAAATTAAAAATGAATTTCCACAGATAGTTTTATTTATAAACTATGAGATCTCCTCCTTGCACAATTTAAACTTTATCTCTAAAAATTAAATACAAAGGCTATTTAATTAGTTAATGACATAAGAGGGTTAATTTCTATGTTTTTTACCACCAAGCACATCTCATTAGCTTTCTCCTTTGATACACAGGGAATAAGAGGGTAAACATTTAGTGGCCTTCTATGGCATGCAATAAGTAAAACAGGGTAAGTCTATCTCCCTCAACACCTGGAAGAGTGGCTAAAATATATACAGTAAAATCTGCATTAAAAGACTTCAAATAGTAAATGACTATAATAAATAATAAACAAATAAAGTATTCTAAAGACGCTGACATATATGAAATTTGGGGTTAGAAGAATATACGAAACTATTTTTATTTTTTCTCAAAATAAGCAAATAGAGTCTAAAGTTCATATGAAGTAAATATATAAAAAAAGATATAAAACTGTGACATAGATATCTTAAGATTAATCTTAGTCATTACCTATTAGAATAAATTTTCCATCCCCATTTTCCATATTTAAATTATAAATGTCATCTAAGTATCATAAAAAATAAGTCTGTAATCCTGAAATGTAGAACTCTTGGGGAAAAGAAAATTCTTAAGTTATTTAAAACCTTTAGCTTCTAACCTAATATAATAACATTGTTCCTGAAAACGATTTGAACATCAGAACCGTAATTCTTTACATATTAATTAATTGTAGCTAGGAGGAATTTCATACTGTAATCTCAAACTACCCCAAATATTTTATTTTTTTATTTAATATACATTACCATTTCATCTCTTTCATGCATGTTTGCTCACAGCCATATTTGTGTACACCAGTATTACATTCTTTATGCAAACTACTTAAGACATCTACATGTTCACATATCAATTGCCAACTATATGCAGATGTTTGCAGAGTTGCTGATTATATATATATATATATATATATATATATATATATATATATATATATATATATATATATATATATATATATATATATATATATATTAAGCAAGATCAAGCAAATAATAAATTCCTTAACCAGGCCTTGCCTCATACAAACAAACACATAATGGAAGACTGTATTGCTAACAACCAGCATGCCAAGAACACATCATTCACTCATTGAGAGCTTTGTGGTAAATCTCCAGATATGCAGTGGCCTTCCTTATGGACTATGGGCTATTTGGCCAGGTAGTTTAGGGTACAACAATAATTAGGTTTCTGTTTTCCCTGGTTTACCCTGCCCACTTATCTCACCATAAAGTACTGTATTATGATATGCAGACACTCCCCAACTTATGAACGTGTTAGGTTCCAGAAGTCTGTTCATATGTAGAATTGTTCGTAAGCTGAGTTTAGGTGAATAAAGTACTGTACAATATATATATATGCAGTACTGTACAGTACTCAGGCTAATGACACTTAGCTACTACATAAAACATTAAGTATACAGTATTGATGAATTTTAATACAGTAATAATAATGTAATTATACAGTAAAGTACAGCTATACATATTTTAATACATGGGTACATAACTGGTAGGTTTTTTAATACCTGTGAACGTTTGTAACTCGGTTGCTCGTAAGAAGGGGAGCTTCTGTACTGTAATTGAACTGCAATCCCCCTACATCTAAAATATGGCATTGAAAGTTCTCCTTACTATTAAAACTGCTTGATAAAACACTTCCTATAGCTTCGTTTTTTTTTGTCCAAGAGGACAGCTGGTGTTATACTACATGATATTAATGCCGCTAATGTTTAGAATTGGTCATGTACATGCAATCCATTGGATACACCCATATGTAAAAGGCATGGCAAAAGTTTATCTGGGTTGTAAGAAATATGACTTTCATAGGACTAAAATTCAAATGTAATACTTATAATTTCTGTTCTGATTTAGAAAGGGCAATATAAATTCTCATACAATTCTGCCATACCATATTACAATGAAAACATTCAAATTGGAAATGTTTTGGACTGAAAGAGCAAAAATTTCAACGACTATTTGATTTATTTGAAATTAGTAGTTAGAGCATAAAGTAAGCTAAATTTTTTCATTAAGAGTGAAAGAAGTGCATTACAATACTTTCTAGTATTACACACAATGAAAAATTACCTTCTAAGAATGGCATACTATGAGGTAAGTGGGAACGAGACTGCATTTTAAGAAAGGAAAAGGATGAGACTTAACAGTATTCCGAGTAAGCAACCTTAAAGTAAATTCTAAATTGATGTATAAATGATGATAAAAGATTAAATATGACTTGTAAAAAGAAAACAAATAAGTGGATAAAGGATTGAAGGAGACAACATAAAATTGAAATAAACTTTAATGCTGTGCACTGACTGTGAGTAATTTATTATAAGAGAGATACAAACGAGAATAACTTTATTATACTGTTTATTCTTTTGGTTATGGACACATTGCTTATCACATGAAAAAGGAAATGTGAAAGGAAAAAAAAAAGGATAAACTTTGACCACTTAGACATGAAGATGCCGCTTCATAAATAGCTTCACCACAATCACACATTAAATTATTTTACCAATATATATTGTGTACTAAGTTGCAATAATTCTAGATGATATGACAATATGGTCATCTAGAGTTCTGAAAATATCTCTTCATGATTAAGAATAAAGACACAACATTCAAAAACATAGTGTCGCAACAGAAAGGTACAAAGAAAAGAATAGTCCTTAGTTTATATCTCTCTTACCTGAGAGTAGTTATCATATACATAAATGAAGCACGTGTCCTCCGTAAAGCTTAAAGTTTAATTAGATGTACAAGTAAAACATGTCGTATTGAATAAAAAATGAGCAGCCCAAAGAGTGATAGATGAAATGAATCCATGTACTTAAGTGGTGATTCAATATATGAAAGATTTTTCAAGGAATATCATTATATGGTTCATATACAGTACCTCTAAGCAACAGGGAGGAGGGGTACACAATTAAAATATTGTATATTTATGTCCTACACATAATTTCGAGAAAACTATTCATATTAAACAGCATTTCTGCATTAAAGGCATTACAAATATAATCCAATCAAACAACAGTGAAATATTAACTGACCTTGGAGGCACTGAGGTACCCCAAGGAGCCGGTGAAAGTGCAGCTGGTGTGGGTGGGGCTGATGTAGTTGTAACGCCTCCTGCTTGTGTCCAGGCTCCTGTAGCGGCTACTGCAGCTCCAACAGCAGCCTGAGCTGCAGCTTGCACATTGGCATCAGGAGTTGAATCATTGTTATTTGGAAGCTCAGCAGGAGACCAAGTTCCTAAGTTGTCTCGGCGGAAGTAATGGGGACGATTGTCAGGGAAAATAGTGACAGCAGGGAACGGATGCTCCTTAATGTGCTTAAGTACCTCTCTAACCTAAAAGTATAAAAATGAGGTTCACAAATTCTTGCATAAATAAAGATATAGGAAATTTTACTCTTATGAGAAAGAAAATTAAAGGTATCATTCTCAAAACAGACATCAAGGAATAGTTATTCATCTCTGTGCTTAGGTAGATTTCAAACTTTTGTGTCGATCGGGAACACGAGTAGGATGTTTGATAACCTGCTCCAGATCGTAGGTAATTGAGTAAGCAAGGGTCTCACTTCCTCCCACATCAGTGTGAGAAGATTTAAGTCACTCACAGTTGGTGTCCAATAAAATCCCCATTACAGAAAAAGAAAGTAGCATCCATCTTTACTCTAATCTGAAATTTTCTTAGTAAATCTAAAGTCAGCTTTGATAATTTTTAAAAACAGTAAAGAGAGTATGAATGTTCCTTACCGTGTTTAAGTACTTCTCTACAATAAATATACTGTACACGCTTACAGGCTTTATTATAATAAGTTTCTGAAAATATTAATCATGCTAAGAACAGATCTACTATCGTTTTCAGGAATATTTAACTATATAAAATGGACTATTATGTTTACTTTGACTCTCTCTCTCTGCATTCTCTGGCTCAGCCATCCCCCTGATAAGGAGAATTGCGGCCAGTTTATATAAAAGTAAATTACATTTACCCTAGTACCATATGATTTGTTGACATCAAAGAGTACTATAAGATTACTGATGAAAACACAGTGATGCAACAGCATTCATAAACATTTCCACTGTAATATATTATTAAACTATTTTAGTTTCATTAGACCTGCTGCCTCTTTTGCTTTTGTTGCATTTAAGATATCCTCCCTGTTTTGGCGGTATTTTGTAGTATATTAAAATTAAATAGGACAAATTAATAATTGCAATAGGAATAGGAATACAGATAAGATGACATAAAACAAATGACTGACTTTTAGTGAAAAAGGAAATGCAATGCATATTAAAACTCTTCGTGCCTACATCTAATACATAAAAATACAAAATATTGCATTTCTAAATTAATATATTAAACGGAATACCAGTCTTCATCTACAAACATTGAATTATTTGTTTCAAAACGACATTCCTCCAAGATATAATATTTAATAAGCATGCTTGAAAGAAAAGTAACTGAAACTTCGGAATACTCTTGTAAAACAGTTCTAAAGACAAAAATAAAATTACTTGCTTACATACTTATACAAAGGCCACAGTCCCCCTTGTAAGGAAGGTGGCCAAGTAAAAGCACACAAATTCACCAGATCCAAACAGACCTCGATCATGCCAGGTCCTCTCATGATATGGAAAGTGGATTTGACCTTCAACTATGTCACTCTTAGTCGATTATTATGACATGTTTGAAATGATGATGGAATAACACTCAACAGAGTAATTATTACGTTGCAAAAATAAAGCAATACACCTGTATATCATAATCATGTGTTCTGAATGATGTACTAGCTATTGTTAATCAATAGCTATGGCAGTTGTCATACAGTTTTGCAATTATTGAATGGTATTTTTCCCAAGTTCTCACTATTACTTTCTCACTGCCACTGAGATTTATGATAGCCAAAATTAATTTACATTAATCAAAAAGCATTATTTAGTAAATCCGAAATATATTTTGTATTCACGACATTTTGTAATAAGATTAATAATTAATAGAGGATGAAGGTTATATGAGATCTATAATAGCAAAATTTATCTGTATTCACCAGAAAAGTTTTCATAATTTAAGTAATTCTAAAATATTTAGAGGGGTTCCCTAAGGGAACAAATTTTTATTTTATAAGTTATCTATAATAATGACCCACGTCAACAATCAGTGCACTTCAGCATTTGAATATATGAAAATGAGGAATTGCTTCAAGCAGAAAAAAAAAAAATTAAAGAGTGAAGTGGGAGTACAGTGCAGTACACACTAAGCATCCATAAAGCTGCAAATAAAATACCATAAAAACATACATACATGGAATATTCATTTATCAAAATAATAACAGACAGAAGGGAATTAAGTTATAATTAAAAGATATTAACGATGTTTACCATCTTAACCCATGTTGGTCCTTCAACTTCTGGTGTGGTCGAGAGACATTGGAGGATGACATCATCTGTCTGTTGGAGGAGCAACTCTACCCCCGCATGTGGTTCGTAGTTGAAAGGGCCAATCCTCAAAAGACCAAGAGCGCAGTCATACACATCAACCATCTGAAAAGGTGACGATATAGCTAAGTAATGACACTGTTAATTGCTTTAAGATATATGTAATGAATAATTTTATGGGTCACAATTAGTTCCCATTTGAAAGGGAGTGGATGCTTCAAAATATATAATATACATAAATATTATCCACTGTTTTTATATCTTTGATGGTTGGGGAGAAAAAATTCCACAACCATATTCTCCATGTTGTAAGAGGTGACAAAGGAATAGTAGAGCACATGACAAAAGTTGCCACTGCCAGGAAACACTAAAGGGCTCCTTCTTCAATTTCCTTTGAACTGTTATGATTATATACGAGATTAGCTGAGATTTGGTGTTATATCAAAATCATGTATTGGAGCTTGAGTGCTTGTCATAGTTCATGAAGAATTATTCCATTGCTAATCAAGGATATTACAATTAAGAATGATTTTTAATATGCATATATGGTAGATGACAAATAAGAATAACTTG
>JAXCGZ010008753.1:5000-7500 GCA_037179515.1 Halocaridina rubra
TTTATTATTCATAAATTAGGTTCAGTGGTCTTTTTCTGTAAATCAGTACACGCACCTTGTAATGTGTTCCATGTTCATTTTGAAAAATATTTGGATCAGTAAAATGATATTAAATAGCATAAGCTAAACTAAAGGAAAACAATTTTACATGACTTTTTTTTTTTCCTCTCTCTCAAATAGGGATATTAGAGTGATTTTTATCCCAGTCATTAATAATGAGATATTCCATAGGGTAAATAATATGATGAATTAATTATTCCTTGCATAATTTTCTTTCGTGAATTTTGTGTTCTCGTGGCTACAGAGTCCGAACTTGAAAAGACCTTCAAGTGAGACCATGAAGCCCAAGGCAACCTCTACGTTCTCATGGAATACTGCCCTTAGGCACTGCATCTGCGCCTTCTTATTTTTCCTCGAAAGACGTTCAAATAATTGTTTTAGGGAATTTGAGCTCAGGCCCTCCATGGGGATGCCACAACATCTTTATGGATGATGCTCTAGATAGGCCGTCGCCAGCTTATTGATGAAAATATATATGTTCATTTTTATGACAAACATCTAACATAGTTTTTATAATAGTCTTCCCTCTTATAATTTTCTTCATTCAATATCTCTCTCTCTCTCTCTCTCTCTCTCTCTCTCTCTCTCTCTCTCTCTCTCTCTCTCTCTCTCTCTCTCTCTCTCTCTCTCTCTCTCTCTCTCTCTCTACACACACACACACACACACACAAGAGGCAAGAGGCAAGAAGGTTAAATGATGAAAGAAATGAAGAAGAGAAGAAAAATTTTCATTACAGAGTTCTTCCAGACAAAGGGGAGATAAAGAAGATAATGACAGAAGATCAGGGGATGGGGCCTCATTAAGATTGTTATATACAAATGCTGATGGATTAGCTGGTAAGGCAGTAGAATTAAAAGATAGGATTCACAACAGTAAGGCAGATATAGTAGCAATTACAGAGACTAAGTTGAGTGAGGACATAAACAGTGTTACAGTTTTTCCTAAGGGTTTCAGAATACTAAGGGTTGAAAGATCTGAGAGGACTGGTGGAGGGATAGCACTGCTCATAAGTGAAAGGATTCAAGTCGAAGAAATAAACTTGGCTATAGAAAGTGAGTTCAAGGAATTTCTTGTTGCTCGCATAAATACTGGGTCAGAGAGCATTATAATAACTCTTGTATACAACCCACCAAGGAACCAAAATAGGCTTGAAGTTTATGAGGAAAGTCATATAGGTACTATTGAAGTCATAAACTCAGTTGTTAACATGGCACGGGAAAAAAAATGTAGGATTTTGATTATGGGAGACTTTAATCATAAAGAGATAGATTGGATAAATCTTGACCCACACAGTGGTGAGGACTCATTCGGGGCCAGATTCCTAGATTGCGTACAAGGGAATTTCCTACACCAACATGTAATGGAACCAACAAGGGCCAGGGGAGGGGATGAGCCATCACTACTTGATCTAGTGTTCACAGATAATGTGTTGGATATTGACAAAATTGAGTATGAACCGCCAATTGGAAAGAGTGACCACTGTGTGTTGTTGATGGAGTATATCATTGAAGATATTCTAACTGAGAGTAGAGGCACTGAGGACATGAGGAGGAACTATCGGAAAGGAGATTACATCAAAATGAATGAGCTTTTTGCAGTTATTGACTGGAGAACCTTATTTTACAACAAATCTGTACAAGAAATGTATGACATCTTTTGTGAGAAATATGGGAAGATAGTAGATTGCTGCATACCTGTCACCAAAGTAGGTGTAATTCATGCCAGAGAGAAATGGTTCGATAATGGGTGTAAAAGAGCTAAGGAGTGGAGAGACAAATGCTGGAAAAGGTATAGGAGGAGAAAAAACATAAATGCCTGGCAAACCTACAAAAGAGCAAGAAATGACTACCTAAGTAAAAGGAGAGAGGCAGAGAGAAACTATGAGAGGGACCTCACCAGGAAGGCTAAAGAAAATCCCAAGCTTTTCCACAGCTTTATCAGAGGAAAACTGAAGGTAAAAGAACAGGTTTTAAGGCTAAAGAGAGCGGATGGAAGCATCACTGAGACGGATGAAGAGATCTGCAAAGAATTGAACAAGGAGTTTCAGTCAGTATTTACAGTAGAAAATACCCCACCCCCTCAGATTGCAGTGATAGAAGCTCAAGGGCCGGTATTAGAGAATATCAACCTTACAGCCACAGAGGTATGCAAAGCGCTGATGGATTTAGATGTTCATAAAGCTACAGGTCCCGATGACATATCCCCTCATGTGCTTAAAAAATGCGCAAACACAATATCAGTAGCACTAAGTATCATATTTAAGGAGTCACTGGAGTCGGGGGAGATTCCAAGATGCTGGAAACAAGCAAATGTGATACCTATCTTCAAAAAGGGAAGGAGGGATACGGCTCTGAACTATAGACCAGTTTCATTGACCAGCATAGTTTGCAAAGTTATGGAGAAACTACTAGGGAAACATATCTCTCATCACTTGGAATC
>JAXCGZ010008753.1:12500-20000 GCA_037179515.1 Halocaridina rubra
CTTGATAAGGAGAAGACAGTGGTAATCTCAGGCATAAGCGAGTCCCAGGAACCAACATGGCAGGGGAGACTTGAAGAAAATAAAGCTAGGGTTGTAGACCTGATAAGAAAGCTTGGAGTAGTATGTGGTCCTGAGGATATTGTAAACATACACCAACTAGGTAAATATTCGAGGGAAGGAAAGCCGAGACCAACAAAAGTAACCTTTGAGAGAGGGGAAACATGTAGGGAAATATTGTTGAGAAAAAAAAGTCTAAAAGACCTTCAAGAATTCAAAGAAGTGTTCATTAGACAATACAGAACACAGGAAGAGATGGGAAAGATCAAAAACTTGTTGCAAGAGGCAAGAAGGTTAAATGATGAAAGAAATGAAGAAGAGAAGAAAAATTTTCATTACAGAGTTCTTCCAGACAAAGGGGAGATAAAGAAGATAATGACAGAAGATCAGGGGATGGGGCCTCATTAAGATTGTTATACACAAATGCTGATGGATTAGCTGGTAAGGCAGTAGAATTAAAAGATAGGATTCACAACAGTAAGGCAGATATAGTAGCAATTACAGAGACTAAGTTGAGTGAGGACATAAACAGTGTCACAGTTTTTCCTAAGGGTTTCAGAATACTAAGGGTTGAAAGATCTGAGAGGACTGGTGGAGGGATAGCACTGCTCATAAGTGAAAGGATTCAAGTCGAAGAAATAAACTTGGCTATAGAAAGTGAGTTCAAGGAATTTCTTGTTGCTCGCATAAATACTGGGTCAGAGAGCATTATAATAACTCTTGTATACAACCCACCAAGGAACCAAAATAGGCTTGAAGTTTATGAGGAAAGTCATATAGGTACTATTGAAGTCATAAACTCAGTTGTTAACATGGCACGGGAAAAAAAATGTAGGATTTTGATTATGGGAGACTTTAATCATAAAGAGATAGATTGGATAAATCTTGACCCACACAGTGGTGAGGACTCATTCGGGGCAAGATTCCTAGATTGCGTACAAGGGAATTTCCTACACCAACATGTAATGGAACCAACAAGGGCCAGGGGTGGGGATGAGCCATCACTACTTGATCTAGTGTTCACAGATAATGTGTTGGATATTGAAAAAATTGAGTATGAACCACCAATTGGAAAGAGTGACCACTGTGTGTTGTTGATGGAGTATATCATTGAAGATATTCTTCCTGAGAGTAGAGGCACTGAGGACATGAGGAGGAACTATCGGAAAGGAGATTACATCAAAATGAATGAGCTTTTTGCAGTTATTGACTGGAGAACCTTATTTTACAACAAATCTGTACAAGAAATGTATGACATCTTTTGTGAGAAATATGGGAAGATAGTAGATTGCTGCATACCTGTCACCAAAGTAGGTGTAATTCATGCCAGAGAGAAATGGTTCGATAATGGGTGTAAAAGAGCTAAGGAGTGGAGAGACAAATGCTGGAAAAGGTATAGGAGGAGAAAAAACATAAATGCCTGGCAAACCTACAAAAGAGCAAGAAATGACTACCTAAGTAAAAGGAGAGAGGCAGAGAGAGATTATGAGAGGGACATCACCAGGAAGGCTAAGGAAAATCCCAAGCTTCTCCACAGCTTTATCAGAGGAAAACTGAAGGTAAAAGAACAGGTTTTAAGGCTAAAGAGAGCGGATGGAAGCATCACTGAGACGGATGAAGAGATCTGCAAAGAATTGAACACGGAGTTTCAGTCAGTATTTACAGTAGAAAATACCCCACCCCCTCAGATTGCAGTGATAGAAGCTCAAGGGCCGGTATTAGAGAACATCAACCTTACAGCCACAGAGGTATGCAAAGCGCTGATAGATTTAGATGTTCATAAAGCTACAGGTCCCGATGACATATCCCCTCATGTGCTTAAAAAATACGCAAACACAATATCAGTGGCACTAAATATCATATTTAAGGAGTCACTGGAGTCGGGGGAGACTCCAAGATGCTGGAAACAAGCAAATGTGATACCTATCTTCAAAAAGGGAAGGAGGGATACGGCTCTGAACTATAGACCTGTTTCCTTGACCAGCATAGTTTGCAAAGTTATGGAGAAACTACTAAGGAAACATATCTCTCTTCACTTGGAATCCTTCAACTTTTTGTCAGTGAGGCAACATGGCTTCAGAGAAGGTAGATCAACAGTAACAAACTTATTAGAATTTTATGATGAGGTAAGCCAAATCTTACAGGAAAGAGAGGGCTGGGCAGATTGCATATTCCTAGACTTCCAGAAAGCGTTTGACACTGTTCCACATGGGAGACTTATTAGGAAGCTGCAATCAATGGCTAGAATAGGTGGAAATGTTTTGGAATGGATAAAAACTTACTTAGAAGGAAGGGAACAGAGGGTTAGAGTAAGACACTCAGTGTCTTAATGGAGAAGAGTTAGTAGTGGAGTTCCACAGGGTTCAGTTTTAGGGCCACTTTTGTTCCTTGTATATGTAAATGACCTACCAGAGTCTGTAAATTCATTCATGAATATGTTTGCAGATGATGCAAAGATTGTGAAGAAAGTAAAAAACGAGAACAATGGTAGAGAACTTCAGGAGGATCTAAATAATCTGCATTAGTGGTCAGAAAAGTGGCTAATGAAATTCAATACTTCAAAATGTAAGGTAATGAGAATGGGTACAAGTGCAAGAAGGCCCAAGCTTGACTACTCGGTGGCTGGAGTACAACTTCAAGAGACAGAAAATGAGAGAGATCTAGGAGTAAACATACTAGCAGATTTGTCTCCAGAAATACATATAAATGGCATAGTAAGGGCAGCATATGCATTCTTATCAAATGTAAGGGTAGCCTTCAGGCACATGGACAAGGAAATGTTCAGAAATATTTATGTAACCTATGTGAGGCCAAAACTCGAATATGCAGCCCCTTTTGGAATCCGCACTTGAAAAAGCACATAGCTAAGCTTGAAAAAGTTCAAAGACATGCCACGAAACTGGTGCCAGAAATACGCAATCTCAGTTATGATGAGAGGCTGAGGGAATTAGACTTACCATCACTCGAAGCTAGAAGAGTGAGGGGGGATATGGTGACAGTCTTTAAATTCCTTCATGGTTATGATAGAGTGGATAGGGATCGATATTTTGATATGGCTGGCTCTAGAACTAGAGGTCATAGTTTGAAGCTTCGTAAGAAAACTTCTTCGCAGGATGTAAGGAAATACTTTTTCAGTGTAAGAGTAGTTGATAATTGGAATTCGCTAAGCGAGGAGGTAGTTAATGCTATCTCAATCCATAGTTTTAAGGACAGGTATGATAAGTATCACTAAGTATAAAATGGAACCGATCAGGAGACGGGAAGATACGAGCTTTGGGCTCTTTCCCGTAAACACAATTAGGTAATCACAATTAGGTAATCACACACACACATATTTATATGCAAAATAAACTGTTATATCACAGCACATTACCATATGTGAACACATGAATCATTTTTACCCCTACCGGGATTTGAATCTAGGACATATAATTAATAAGCTAAGGCGCTACCAACTACACCACAGAACAGAGGTGGCCAAATAGTTGATCGCGGCCACTTGTTTGGTAGATCTCTGTTCCCCCACGTAGGTAGGGTAAGGTAAAAATTTTGGTAAAATGTAGTTTAAACTGATTTTATTTCTTTATTTAGTTTGAACTGATTAATAATTTTTTTATGTAAGTGAGACAATTGCACTCATGTTTTATAGTACTATGCTATTTGAAATTGTTTTCCTCAGTTGACGTAATATTATGTGATTATGTAGTAAGGTAGATCGTAAAAGAGCTTCAGTCTTTAGAGTAGATCTCGGAATCCAAAAGTCTGGCCACCCCTGCCACAGAAGGTCTAAAAGGGAAACAGACCTTACAGCTTATATCTGCTATACTAGGAATGAACGCATTCTATCTGAATGTCACTATGTTCATATTACAGCTTCCCCCAATCTCACTCGTGTTTTCGTTTTCGAATTTAGTTCAACTCCCACTCTCAATCGGGACCAACAATAATCCAATAAGCACATTACCATATGTGAAAACATGAGTAATTTTTACTCTGACCGGGACTTGAACCTAGGACATATACTTACTAAGCCAAGGCGCTACCAACCACACCACGAGTGAGGTTGTGGGAAATTGTAATATGAACATAGTGGCATTCAGATAGAATGCGCTCATTCTAGAATAGCAGATATAAGCTGTAAGGCCTGTTTTCCTTTTCTTTGGTGTAGTTGGTAGCGCCTTGGCTTAGTAATTATATGTCCTAGGTTCAAGTCCCGGTCGGGGTAAAAATTATTCATATATATATATATATATATATATATATATATATATATATATATATATATATATATATATATATATATATATATATATATATATATATATATATATATATATATATATATACACAGCTGACGTAAGTGAACGTCTATAAAGAGTTTTGTTCAGCCGTTCTGTACAGAGAGGGAGAGACACTCGGTGAACTCGTATAAATGAAAAATTGAAGAATGGATCATGTTTACAATTGTTCATAGATAATAAGACAAAATGGATTTAGATAAAACAAAATTTTCCCGTATTGTTTGGTTATATTTGCTGCCATTGTTTCTCTTACTTTTTTGTGACTTTATATATATATATATATATATATATATATATATATATATATATATATATATATATATATATATATATATATATATATATATATATATATATATATATATATATATATATATATATATATAGTGTGTGTGTGTTGCTCATATTTAATAAATATTCTTTCACTTTCTCATATTGATGGGATGTTTTTCTACTATTTCTTAATGGAAGAAATATTGGAAAGAAATAACCTGCACCAGTGTTTTCGAGTTCACGATTATCCTAACTCTCCCAATTGCAGTTTTATGGAGGCCAAGTGACTTAATGATATACATTCTCTCTCTCTCTCTCTCTCTCTCTCTCTCTCTCTCTCTCTCTCTCTCTCTCTCTCTCTCTCTCTCTCTCTCTCTTGTGTGTGTGTGTGTGTGTGTGGGTGTGCAAAAGGCAATTTTAAGAATTAAGGGGTGTTCTGACAAAAGGAAATTTTACAGAGTCCGTCGATTGCATACGAATCCAGTCTGGTACAAAATATGTTAATATGGTTTTATTATTCATTGAATGATTATTATTATTATTATTATTATTATTATTATTATTATTATTATTATTATTATTATTATTATTATTATTATTATTATTATTATTATTATTATATTATTATTATTATTATTTTTTAAATTTTTTATATGTAATATATTGCAGTTATGTTTTCTCTTTCTTTTATTTCCATTGTATATCAATGTTTAGCAACAAACAGTTGTTTACTTTTTATTTATAAGTTATTTCTAAGTCCTTTTTATTATCTTTTTGCTATCCCGAGTCCTTACTTTTTTTTGCGTATTCATTTATGAATTTACTCATGAATTTAGTTGTTTATCTTTCTGTTTATTTATATATTTATGGTCTTCTTGAATCATCTTGGTGGTTTAAGAAGCCTCATATTTTTTTTATTTGTGTATTATTTGTGCGTGATTGTATGTGAATTATTAATATGAAATGCAAATACTTTTTTCCTAAAGTATTTTTTCTTTTTTTAATTGAAGCATGGGAGGGCCAAACACACAGTTCTGCTCCTGCTGCTCTGCACGGGAGAGGGCGAGACTTCAAAAGCTCATATAAAAGACAATTTTTTTTTTTGCAGTTATTTGCACACAATAGACCTGAGACAATAGCTTTTTTACATTAAAAGAAAAAACCTCTTTGTTTTCCCTCATTCTTTTGTTTTATTGGCTGCCTTTGTTTCCTTAATTGATATGTACTCGCGTTTTACTTCCGATTATTATTTCTGATATTTTTCATCCATATTCCTTCAATTTCATTGTGTTTGGAATATTTTTCTCTTTGAACATTTCGGCTCTCTCTCTCTCTCTCTCTCTCTCTCTCCTCTCTCTCTCTCTCTCTCTCTCTCTCTCTCTCTCTCTCTCTCTAATATACTCCTTTCTTTTCCTCCGTCTTTATCCCATTCTGGCTCATTACCAAGTTAAATAAGCAATTTGGATTGGCCCAGTATATCAAAGTCCCATTAAAGTCATAGTTCATGGAACAGCCATTTTTCTTCTCCCTCTGTAGAGGGAGAGGGTATGGTACTGATCAATAACCGTAGTGTCTCTCTCTCTCTCTCTCTCTCTCTCTCTCTCTCTCTCTCTCTCTCTCTCTCTCTCTCTCTCTCTCTCTCTCTCTCTCTCTCTCTCTCTCTCACGGATGCTGTCATGAGGATGTCCCTGGATCCAGACGCACCCAGGCTCCCACTTCGAGCAGGAGGTCATAACCTTATCAGGGTGGTGAGTGACATTCTCCGTGGCCTTGACATCGACCTGCCAGTGCAGGCGGCTGTCCCAGATTTACTACCCTGGCGTGTCCCCCTCCCCGCTGTCACATATACACCGACCTCGAAGGATGTCTATCCACCCCTGCAGAGACAGTTAGCTCTGGAAACTATCGCTGATGTGTCCACGTCTGTCCCTGCAGCACACCACGTCTATGTTGATGGTTCTGTGCAAGCAGATGGGAGGGCAGCATGTGCTGTGTTTTCCCCCACCATGGAGCCGCCTGTGCCGGCTGATTCATGGATGGCCGTAGACTACCCACCTCGTCGAGCTCCACCTACTGTGAACTGAATGCCATCTTGGATGCCTTGACTCTCCTTGTTCGATGACGAGTGAATGGGGTAATAATTTGTGACTCCCAATTGGCCCTACAAGCCCTATCCTCGCCAAGACCCATCTGTGGCCGTGCTGTGGGAGATATACTATGTCGCCTCGCGGCCGCTCGGGATGCTTCTCTTGTTGTGTCGTTTGTATGGACGCCCTCTCACATTGGGCTGACTGGCAGCGACACAGCGGATCGTCTTGCCAAGGCGGCCTGTATGCTGGATGGGCATGCTGTGGACGCTGAGCCCTCCCTCCGATGCCTACGTAGCATCATCTACTCAGCTGGGTTTGCCATGACGGTCCAGCGCAGGGACACTGAGAGGGCCAACAGTGTGTCCATACAGCACCATGATCACTTTCTTCACAGTCGCTACAAGTATCGCAGACGCGGGTTAATGGTGCGGAAAAACAATGTAGTTAGTGCTCGGCTCAGAATGGGGTATCGGCCTTTATGGCAGGTCTCCCAGACTCTAGGTATGCCACAGTGCACCTCCTGTAAATTATGCGACCGTCCTAATGCTAACACACTTGACCACTATTGTCTTCATTGCCCCACAGTGAGAGATGTTTTACCACGAGGTCAGAACTTAATACAGATCTGCTCATTTTTACTTAATGATGACAACCTTGATGTTATTCTTGCTCGTTATCCTCACTTTGGTGGCCATTAATTATACTGAATTATACATATATTTTCTGTATGTTGCTGTATAATTCTGTTTGTGTATTCTGTGTTTCTCTGAACTTTACTT
>JAXCGZ010008754.1:0-20000 GCA_037179515.1 Halocaridina rubra
GCTCTGAGAAGACACTATTCAACCACAAAACCAAAAATATCACTTGGTGCACTTACTGAGCCTGCTAAGTGGATAATAGGTACTATGTGAGAGAACCCAGTATCCACACAGCTGTATCCTCAACTGATTCTGGCAAGGAGATTCCTTACAATCACTCAGGACTGAGCATATTTCACTGAGCTTACGAAAAGTTTTTTGATATTGAAGTTAAAGAATCACAATTATTCCATAATGTTCCGGTTTTACGTCACGGACTCCCTTTTCTACCAAGGGCTAGGACGGTTTCCTTCTTGCTAAGGGCTTGATTTTGCAGATGTAATCGTTACCCTGAGTGCATGCCCTTGCAAACCTCAGATCGTGACGGGGCGCGAACCCTCGACGTGACGCCTCAAAGTCGCGGACGCTACCGCTTGAGCCACTGTGACTACCACAATTATTCCATAATAATATGTAAAATTAAATAAAAATATATGCTCAGTAATTAAAACAAAATTTCAACCCTCAGTTATGGAATTGTTATATGTTCAATAAATGTAAGTTGTAAGTCAAAAACTATTTCCCTTTATACAGGAGAACCATACGGCAATAAAATTTGCATATATCCAATCAAGGGGGCGGTTGATTTGAATTTTCAGTATTACATAAGGATTCCCTCCACTTGCAACTCTTCAGAGACAATACTTTGTCAGCTATGCACCAAACAATGCCATTATGAAAGAGCAGAAATGAAAGTTACATTTTTGTCCTAGACTGAAGGGCAAAAATGAGAGTTAGAGATAATCCATTTAAAGAGAATAAGATGAAAAATATTTTATATCGATTCACTTTTATAATGGGTTAGGATCTAATTTAAGCGTGAATTCAGAATGACACGGATGATTGGCTGCAAGAGGAATTATCTTTAGTATTGAATGTGGGAATATTTTACTATTGGACTGGGTACCCTAACTCAGTGATTCTTAACCAGGGGTGCTCGCACCCCTTGGGGGTGCGAGTCCGGTTCCTAAGGGGTGCGAGGATGCCTATGAATAATTAAACAGCAGCAACGAAGTCACTAGGTTTGCTGTGCAGTGCAGGCAAAATAATGTAATTTCATTTGTATTAATATGTACGCTGGATTTTTGTCATGAAAAAAAATAAGCTATATGAATGAAGATTAAATAAATATAAAACGTGGTTTTATTATTAATACACATCACATCAACTTTGTATTTTTAGCATTTTTTTTGTATTTCAGCAATCGGGGGGAGGGGTGCGAGAACTGACTGCTGATTTGAAAGGGGTGCATATACTGAAAAAGTACCACTGCTTGACTGGTGGACGCTGGGTTGTATTATCTATGCTATTACATGTTTGGAGGGATTATCTTTACTTGTGTACCTAAGGAAGAATAATGTTTACTTGTGGACACTGGAAGAGATTATCTTTGCTTAAGCGTATTGGGAGGAGTTATCTTCACTTGATCCGGGGAAACAAAAGATGCAAAAAGGAATTATTAAATATTCTCAATCTTTTATGAAGTAACGTCGTTAAGCATTTAGAACACAATTGTTCATAATTATCAATATTACACAGGGTAAATAAATTAATTTGCAGTAAAATGCAATTGATAGAGTATCATTTTTGTTCTTTACAGAAGACTTGCCCAGCAGACTTGTTGACCTTTATCAAATACCTTAATCGTTGGTTGTTTCATCACTAAACTTACATCAAGCATTTTCCTTAGTCCATAGTTCCTTTTAACTGTTAATCTTTTATTTAAGAAATAAGCCTAACTTGTAATAACTATTACAATTGTAGGGAAGTATGCAGACCATAGAACTATGGAAAGAAGTGAATACTGTATAGTGGGTGTGCCATGGCATTAGCTCGGTAAGATATTACAAAATCCCATAAGTGATCGTTATTTTTACCTTTTTATACTATAATATGAATATATATAAATGAAACAATATACATAAGTCAGTAGCTTTATAAGTACATACACTAAGAGTTAAATCATTAAATAAATAAATATGCAGATATTTAAGTATCAAAATGAACAAATAAACAATTATATAAATAAATAACAAACATATATAAAACACAAAAGTATACAGATAATTTAATATATTAAGAAAATTAGTATTTAAGCATATAAAATCCACGAATCACTATACAAATATATCTAAAAATGAGTGATAAACAAAGGAAAAATAAACGTATATAGAAATCCATTCTTATTCATGTGTTGGAAACGTTTCAGACGTTTTGTTCCCACGTGATTTGTTTCCTATTTCTGTTAACATCTGCCTGCAGGGCCCTCAGAGATCCAATGGCGGCGATAGATAGCCAACGGGTAGATACTAAATCATAATATTGGCAGTTTAGTGCTACAATCTCGGATTTGTATGGATGCCAATATTGGATCTCTTTACACATAGTCTGGTATATTGCCATCCCCTACGCTATCACTCATACTCCTACCTAAGTCTTGGTATGTGTTGAGGTGATTGCACATAAATTTGAGTTGATATCGTCGAGAACATTTTATAGCATGTACACTTTTCTTTAACTAAATAAATTATTAAATATTGGGTGATAAAGGAGAGTGTTGAATCATTGATTTAGTGCTTATATATATATATATATTATATATATATATATATATATATATATATATATATATATATATATATATATATATATATATATAATGCAGAGAAGCTTTAGTAATGCTTTACAAGTTACCTGTACACCTGTCAAAACATGGCTAGAACACAAGAGAAATTAATTATCAACGACTATAACCGTATAAAGCTATACAAGCCTATCCTTGTATGTATTGTGCATAACAATAGCTGAAGCTCTGTCGTATATTCAAACAATAAATTAAATTGAGTTGCGAAGTACATAAAGGATGTAAATACTATATATTTCAAACTCAATGACTACTCTACTCTATACAGAATCCGACCTTGAGCCGTCCTCCGGCCAAGTCGAAAACGTGAAATTATCACTTAGCTTTTCGTTTACTAGTCCATGCCTACTTAGCATCTTTTTTTTTTTCTTTTTTTTTATGATTGTGACACCAGGACTGGCCAAAATAAAATAGTAAAATAAAACAGCCCTCATCGGGCCTGGGCACGAAGAATACATAAAGTAAAGAGAAACAGAGATGGAGAGTGTAATGACTTGTCAGATGTGAAGGGATAATAAAAGATGTGTAATTAACATCCAAGAATATTCAGTGTAGCTGTAGGCATAGAAAAAGAAACTTAACTGAGGGAAGACTTAACATCGAACTGTCCTGGACAGACCTATTTAAGTTCAAAAAAAACTTCAGCTGTAGTATCGCAACGGGCGGTTGGTGCCATGAGCCAACCTACTACTTAGCATCTTACATGGTTACCCCAGGGAAAATGATAGATTACTGGTGTAAACAAATGCACATGAGCTCAAGCAAGAGAGTAGGCATGTAAACACCTGTCCTGAAGATGTACACATCAATAAGGATTTAGTGTTTAAAGCAAATATCTGCATTATATTTCATCAGAACTGTGCATTGGATACTTCAGTACTTTAACAGGTAGCTATAACTAAATTCTACGGAATATTAAGAAAAAAATGAATATCTGGGAATATAAGACTAATATTTTTTATCGTTTTTAAGACCATTTTTTTAATTATTCTTTAGGTATTCCAGTGTTATCTAAGTCACAGTTTTTGTCACAATTAATAATGAATAATATATAGTCTGGGGAGCTCATATAAAATTTGTTTATTGAAAATGAAATTATTTACAGCTAAAGTACAAATCATACATAGAAATAACGAAAAAATTTATTTTTTTAGTAAATACGTAATAAAATATCGTGGAAAGGGCGTATTGGATATAAATGCGAGAATATTTATCTTTTCATTAAAAAAAAGATAAAAAAAAGTGGTTCGTTTTCGGCATCTCAGAATATTTCGGTTGGAAAAGATTTTATATATTCCTCGACAAAAAGTTATCATATATCATTGATACTAAATGGCATCTATTCTGGCCTCCAGGAAATCCGGGATATAAATATGACAGTCCAAGGAAAAAAAAATACACACACACACGCGCGCACACACACACACACACACACACACACACACACACACACACACACACACACACACACACACACACACACACACACACACACACACACAATAAAAGTTATATCTAAGCATTTACTTATTCGGTATAAAATGGAAGAATAAAAATATAACTATAATGTTGAATTGTTAATAGAGGTCAAGCGTGAGGTCAAAAATTAACTTAGCATTAAAGTTAGCTCTACCTTTCACTTATGCGTTTTGACATAGAAATATAAGGATATTAAATAATGTGTAGAGCTTTAAAAAGAGGCATAGCATAAAGGCCAAGTATAAGTGAGAAAAGGTGGAATAGTCGCCATGGCTCAAGCGGTAGCGTCCGCGACTCTGAGGCATCAGGTCGAGGGTTCGAGCCCCGTCACGGTCTGAGGTTAGCAAGGGCGTGCACTCAGGGTAACGATTACATCTGCCAAAACAAGTCCTTCGCAAGAAGGCAACCGTCCTAGCCCTTGGTAGAAAAGAGAGTCCGTGACGTAAAACCGGAACAAAGGTGATGAGTGAAAGGAAAAACACAGGTAAAACAGCAGATAAAGCTAAGAGTCAAAACAATAGGAGAAAATGGTTAAAGATATTTAAAAATAAATGTGCCACATTCTATCTCTATATCTCTCATACTTTTCTCTGGAGGAAGTCGAGACTGAACTTTGCTGTTGACTCTTCGCTTATGTTAATATTAACTTTATATCTGGTTAAATAAAGGATTCAGAGCCTCGGGCGCTAGGCTTTCTGTCGTCCAAGGATGAATTCTAACTCCCTCTTGATTTTCGATTGCTGAGTTTGCTTCTTCCAAATCGTTTGAGTTCACTGGTGACAAATTTAGCTCTCCAACAATAATAAATTATGCTTTCTTTAGTTATTTCTTGCTTTTACGTTTAGAGTTATATATATATATATATATATATATATATATATATATATATATATATATATATATATATATATATATATATATATATATATATATATATATATTTATGGGTAGATAGATAGATAGATAGATTGATAGATAGATAGATAGATAGATTGATTGATAAATAGGTAGATAGATAGATAGATAGATAGATAGATAGATAGATAGAGAGAGAGAGAGAGAGAGAGAGAGAGAGAGAGAGAGAGAGAGAGAGAGAGAGAGAGAGAGAGAGAGAGAGAGAGAGAGAGAGAGTACATTCGTATTCAAAGTGATGTAGAGTATTAGAAAAAGGACTATTACTTCAGTTTAGGTGAGTGCAAACTATATCTCTTTTTTATTATGAATGGTAGATTTTAAAATGACAGACCAATATGTTACTGGTGAACATTTCAAAATTATCATCTTCTAAACATCGATTTTTTTTTAACCAGCCCAGTGATTCTTGACCCACTTTTAAGTTTTTAAGAATTTTCTACCCTATTGCCAACAAAGTCATAAGAGTGATTTCCAGTAACCGTGTCTGCTTCAGTTATGACTAAATGGTTCGTCAGCTGAAAACTAATGAATTCATTGACAGTCGGAGTGTTTCATGCATTGTGATTTCAATTTGGATAGTTATTCCGCACGTTAGCCTGAAAATAGGAAATACCTTTAAATTGGTTTATTAAAACTGCATGAGAGCAAGACCTTATGTAATGCTAAAAGTACTATCAACCATAGACATATGTAGTTTGCGGTGCTAACCGATCATCTACCTAAGGTAAATATTGTCTTACTAATAATATCAAATTTATATACACAGGGTTTATTTTGTTGAAAATATTATGGATGGCTTTATTATATTGCCAAGGTGTTTATAGCCGTTATTTATCTCAGTAAGTTACTATAGGTTCTTCTTCTTTACTTGGTGATTCTTTGAGGTTAGAAATATGACGTAATATGTTTTCAAGGGTCATTGTTGTTGTATATTAGTGTAGGCTCTACATTCTCCAGAGGCATATGTTTGGGTTATAATAACTTTTCACTGTCTTCAAGAGTCTTTTCTTCTTAATAAATTAATGTCTTTGAGTATATATAGTCCTCTATTACAAAAAAGAAGGAATAGTTTTACCAGTTCAAACTTAGCTGTGGGTTGTTATATATATATATATATATATATATATATATATATATATATATATATATATATATATATATATATATATATATATATATATATATATACAATTGATCATTACTGAAAATGATAATTGGCTGCGAGAGGGCTTACCTACACTAGTGAGGGAAGTATTGTATCTACTAGTTTGCACTGAGAGGGGTTATACTTACTTAACCAGTTATTGTGGTTTGTGGATCATTAATATTTTGGGGGAGATTCTATTTCATTACAAGAAAAATTAAAATTGAAGACTTAAATAGAAAAAAATAATCCCTAGAGCAATAAAAATATTTGACTATTTTTGTTTCTTGGCTGCGTTTTAATGGGTTAAATAGCAAATATATTCCGTTAGGCAAAATCCAATTCTTTAATCTATTCCAGTTTCATAACGATACCCCATTATGTTCAATATTAAATAATGTTTAATTGTTTTATCTATCTATCTATCTATCCATATATCTCTCTATCTATCCATATATCTATCTATCTATCTATCTATCTATCTATCTATCTATCTATCTATCTATTTATCTATCTATCTATCTATCTATCTATCTATCTATCTATCTATCTATCTATCTATCTATCTATCTATCTATCTATATGTCTATCTATCTATCTATTTATCTATCTATCTATCTATCTATCTATCTATCTATCAATTTAGCTAGCTAGCTAGCTATATATCTATCTATCTATTTATCTATCTATCTATCTCATATTTATAGGAATTACCGTATTTTGACACTTTATAGTAAACACAAGCTTCACCGAATAGATTACAAACAAAAGATAAAAAAGATAAATAAATAAATAAAAGATATATATATATATATATATATATATATATATATATATATATATATATATACATACATATATATACATGTAATGCTATATCTATTAACCAGCTCTTCTCGCACTGTGGTAAATTAGTTGTAAGCTGATAGAAGAAGATGTAGCAGAACAAGTAATTCAAACACAGTTAGCAAAAAAAAAAAAAATTATTTGGAACTTTTCAGGATATGATTTTGATAAGCTTTCCTGTGTAATAGTTATGTGAGTTTAGTATATGACTATCATTTACCAATAATAATAATAATAATAATTATAATAATAATAATAATAATAATAATAATAATAATAATAATAATAATAATAATAATAATAATAATAATAATAATACATACATACATATACCTTGGCTGTTTCCCCTTTAAATTGGGGGGTAGCCGACATCAAAAAAGGAAAACAGTTTGGGGAGAAGTTATTCTCCCCCCCATTCCCCTTCTTCTTTGACGTCTCACAGGAGGTTGGTACAAGGGGGGGGGATTCCCAGTCCCCCCGCCCCGTCCACTTTTAGTCGCCTTTTACGACACGCAGGGAATACGGTGAGGCTATTCTTTGATATTGTGCCCGCCCCACAGGGCACAGGATATATATATATATATATATATATATATATATATATATATATATATATATATATATATATATATATATATATATATATATATATATATATATATATATATATATATATACAAACCCAGTTTCTTTGTGTACATAAAGATGGTGTGTATTATATTAAACAAGGTGTTCCTCAAGATGTGTTCTGATAATAATAATAATAATAATTATTATTATTATTATTATTATTTTAATAATGATAATAATTTTAATAATAATAATAGTAATAATAATAATAATAATAATAATAATAATAATAATAATAATAATAATAATAATAATAATAATAATAATAATAATAATCTTAATCATGATAATAGTAATAATAATTATAATAATAATAATAATAATAATAATAATAATAATAATAATAATAATAATAATAATAATAATAATAATAATAATTATAATAATAATAATAATAATAATAATAATAATAATAATAATAATAATAATAATAATAATAATAATAATAATAGTAATAATAATAATACATGGATACGTACCTATATACATACATATGCATATTTTCATTCTCCCCTTGAAAGGGGGGTGACCGAACCAAGAAACACTCATTCACCAACATCCACACATACCTCAACTACTCCTATTAGCTCCTTGGGGATAAAGGTTTGCCATGTCTCCCCCCTACCATCCTGTTTGGGTTAACCACAAGGTAGGCGGGCAAAAATATTCTACAGTGAAACCCAACAGCTGGTTTATCTACATCGCTTCATAAAATGGCAACTCCCCTCACACCCATAATACACTATTCACTCATCTAACAGGTGCCAGAAATCCCTTTGTCATCTATACACAATCTTCCTCCACTTATTCATATCCCTTACACGCTCTCTTCCCTGCTCCACTGACATTCCATGTGCATCCCAAGCCCTTTTCACGTAACCCATCCTTCCATCCATCTCATTTTAGGTCTTCCTCTTCGCCTAACTTCAAACACTTTTGCAATCCAAATTCTCTTCGCTATTCGTTAATAACTCATCCATTCCATGTGTTCAAAGCCACTCAACACTCTCTGATCTAACCTATCCGACAGCTTCATTGCAACACCCGTTCTCCGCCTGACATCCTCATTTCTTATTCTCTCTATTCTAGATACACCAGTCATGTCTCTCAAACACTTCGTCTCCATTACATTCAATTTGTTCTTTTCATTCTCTCTTGCATTTTAAGTCTTTGCTCCGTGCAATGATGTTAACACAATCACACCTCCATACAGTATATCCTTTTCCTTTCATTCATTCCCAAATACCTACTTTTCATCACTTTTCTACCCACCTAGACATTTACTTGCTTCCTTCACTCTGTGATTTACCTCTACATCCACTCGTCCACACCTTGATACACGCGACCCCAGATACTTAAAGCTCTCAGCTTCTTCAAGCAACTCCTCATTCATTCCTACATTCAGTCTGCCAACACTAACACTACTCATGCATCGCATGGCTTTACTTCTACCAGTATCCAGCCGCATCCTTCTTTCACACACCCTAACAATCTCAGTCACTAAATGGTTCATTTCATTCTCAGTATCAGCCACCAGTGCTGTGTCATCCGCAAATAGTAATTTATTCAATTTCCACAACCTTCCATACTCACCCAGTATATCCAAGTCATTGCCTTATACTCTTTCATGTACTTCTTTTACCATTTCATCCATGCACACATTAAACAACCACAGCGATATTACACAACATTGCCGTGACCCTACAATAGCCTATAACCAATCACTCATATTCCTAACTCTCACACGTGCTCTACTATTCATGTAAAAACTCTTCACCGCATTCAACATACTTCCACTTATTCCATACAGTCGCAACACACTCCAAAACGCCTCTCTATCAACTTTGTCATACGCATTCTTTAAGTCCATGCCCAAAAGGCCCCCTTCACTAAGAACCTTTCACTTGCCTGCCTTGTTACAAACACCTGATCCACATATCATCTTCCTCTCCTGAATCCACACTGTTCTTCCCCAATCAATCTCTCAGTACCTTCCCTAATTCTCTCATTAACACTCTTCCATATACCAAACCAACTACACTCAATAAACTAATTCCTCTATAAGTAATACACTTATACTTATCTCCTTTCCCTTTATAAATGGAAGTACACATGCACTCATCCAATCAACAGGAACCCTCTCTTTCTTAAAATATACATTCAAGAACCTAACCATCCATTCTATTAATGCCTCCCCACCTTTTGACTAGCATTTTACATGACACCCATCTATCCCTGGTGCTTTACTTCCTTTCCTTGCTCTCAGTGCCAATTGTACTTCATCTTATGTGATTTTTCTCTTGTTTTCATCACCCAACATTGGCATAATAATAATAAAGCACTCTTTTTATGAGTCAGTGATAGTCCCACAATGGGGCTGGACAAAGAATATTGCAGGGAAATTAAGGCTGGATACCCTTCCTATCACCCCACTGTGGCTTTGATCCTAAGTCTGCCAACTCTTGAGTCGAGCATTATATGACTGTGGATGATAATAATAATAATAATAATAATAATAATAATAATAATAATAATAATAATAATAATAATAATAATAATAATAATAATAAAAATAAAAAAAAAATAAAAAATAATAATAATAATAATAATAATAATAATAATAATAATATAATAATAATAATAATGATAATAATAATGAATAATAATAATAATAATAATAATAATAATAATAATAATAATAATAATAATAATAATAATAATAATAATAATAATAATAATAATAATAATAATAATAAAGGTTTGGTTTTAATTGAATACTTGAAATGAACTATTGTTCATTACTGATATTCATATTGCCTGTGTTTTGCATATATGACTAAATATAAATAAACAAATATGCTCTGAGAATCATTAGATTTATGAACTATGCAACTTGAATAAATTCCGTGACGTCACATTCCAAAGACAAGTAGCATTTAGAGTCCCCAGCTGAGCCACAATTCCCAAACTAGATAATAATCTCGATAAATTTGGCTGAAACGAGTTGAATAATAACATGAAATCTCACATAATACGGGGTCCCGCGCGAATCTCTCTCTGATTAATTGAACATCAGATGTCAAGCAGTCTACCATTAAATGCGAACATACTCAATCATTTTTCCAACTTAATTGAACTGTAATTGAACTACTGCATGGCACTCCAACACTGTTATTAATGCATTTATTTTTTATTTTTTATTTTCAAAATGTACGGGATTAACTGCACATTAAAAGTAATGACTGGCCATAACTCAACGCGGTTGCAATTTTGGATGTTGCAATTAGAGTGCTGTAATGCATATTATTTTATTCTTTTGGCGAATTTTGTTTACTTCATCAATGTAAATTTTACACGTGATTGGCTTTTTATGGTTATTCTACTGGGATTTGAGAGTGGAAGAAGCAATATGGATGTATATATATACGCACACACACACACACACACACACACACACACACACACACACACACACACACACACACACACACACACACACACACACACCCATATCTTAACACAACTGTATTTCTCCCAGGATGTATTCTATGGTAGTTCAACTATCCTCCAGCAGTCTTTGTAAGATATTAATATATATTACAGTACACTTATAAAAGAAGAATCTTTCATACAAACTCGGAGAATTTCGATAATAAATGAAAGGTATATCTGTAGTCTGTAAGCATACAAATATTTTCTCATATTTCTCAGAGTATTGGCTGATTCCATTTTATTTTGTCTTCTATAGGAGAATACATTTCCCCATGTCCTCTAGTAAGACAATTTATTGACACGATATAATTATGATTGAACTTGCCATGCCTTCATCCCTTTGAAGCAATGAACATACGACTTAACGCATCTATATTCTAGCACTCTGTACTCAGCAATACCCTTCTTCTCTTCTTGACATCGGGTTTCTCTCCAGTTTTGGAAAAGAAAGCAAGCCAATCCTTCGAATGCTCTTTTGCACCAGAGAACATATGATTTATTTCTGTTGAAATATGAGGATTGACTGTAGCTGAAAGAAGCTTTACTCTTGCCGAAAAGGAGTTTGATTTCTGGTGTTAGGAAAAAAGAGAAGAGTTATTCTTGTTGAAAACTTTCAGAGGGTCAAAGGCTTGAAAGACGTCTTTTGACGTGCTGCAAATCATTTTCTCGCATGATATGGTAAAAGAAAATGGTTTGAAGATAGAGAGATGAATAAGGAATTCGCGCTACATCTAAGAATACGTA
Organism: Halocaridina rubra; assembly: GCA_037179515.1. Lineage (NCBI taxonomy): Eukaryota > Metazoa > Arthropoda > Malacostraca > Decapoda > Atyidae > Halocaridina > Halocaridina rubra. Next base: position 11,931 of record JAXCGZ010008754.1, read on the forward strand.
AAATATAGAGCCTTATTATTATTATTATTATTATTATTATTATTATTATTATTATTATTATTATTATTATTATTATTATATGTGCTGTTATCATTATTATCAATACTTTTACAAATGATTATTTTTCACAGATATCTTGATCGAAGTAATATGATCTGTAGTGCCTGATCATTTCTAGGAAAATTTATATTAAAATATATATCTATTAATATCGTAGTTAATATCCATCTGTTTCTGAGAATTACACTTGATCCCTGTCCTAAGCGTTGATAAATAGAGAAGGTTTTGATGTTTGGAAGACCATTAAATCAGAGAGCGTTAATCCAAAAACAATGACTTGTGTTTCTCAAGGGGTAAGATATGGTCATGTAAGAATTTTATTACAGTGTGAATGTTCATGACTAAAAATTATAGGTTTTCTAGATGACAGTATTCCTGTTTACTTAGATTTAGAGTACATCATCTTTTCTTCCTCTTCTTATTGTTATTATTATCTTTCTTCTTATTCTTCTTCTTCTTCTTCTTCTTCTTATTATTATTATTATTATTATTATTATTATTATTATTATTATTATTATTATTATTATTATTATTATTATTATTATTATTATTATTATTATTATTATTATTATTATTATTATTATTATTATTATTATTCTTCTTCTTCTTCTTCTTCTTCTTCTTCTTCTTCTTCTTCTTCTTCTTCTTCTTCTTCTTCTTCTTCTTCTTCTTCTTCTTCTTCTTCTTCTTCTTTTTTGTAATTGAAATATGTGATACCAATTTTATAATGGCAAAGCCTTTTCAAGTCTTCAACAATAGATGCTCCAATATTCCTCACAAAACCGATGGAAATGGATCTCAAATATTCCTACAGAACAAACCAATTCTTTTACATTGCCTGTATCATTTATTTCACATTTTTATTTAACGTTTTTTCCGCCTCTGTCCTTTATCAGGACCGATATTTCATGATATTATTGCCTCTTAAGTGGAAAATAATCCAAGTCTTTCGGATTCTTATGAATACGACATAAAACGAGGAACCGGAAAAATTCTATTCTTTTATTGTTTTCTTCCAAAATGTAGTTGTGCTTAACATAAAAGAAAACAAAAGTAACTTTTATATGATTATTTGCGTTTCATTATTATGATTTCAATTCTATTCCCCGTACTTTTGTAGACGTCATTATTCTATTTTTTCTTTACTTTTTATAATGGAGGAAAACAGTAGTCACCGTGGATCAAGTGGTAGCGTCCGCGACTCTGAGGCGTCAGGTCGAGGGTTCGCGCCCCGTCACGGTCTGAGGTTAGCAAGGGCATGCACTCAGGGTAACGATTACATCTGCCAAAACAAGTCCTTCGCGAGAGGGCAACCGTCCTAGCCCTTGGTAGAAAAGGAGGTCCGTGACGTAAAACCGGAACTAACTTTATAATGGAGGAAAAGTAATCATCACCATCTGGTACAATCTGAACAGTAGAAGAATGAAAGATCATCTGCTGCATCACCTATGGATCTACCTCCCCCCCCCCACTCTCTCAGTAGGCAATATCGTTTAGGGAAATTGCATTGTAATTCAGACAGCCTGCACCAGCTTGCAGTATGCAATTGCCTACTCTACAACTCCGCCTCTTCTCAATGCCCGTTTTCTCTAGTCTTTATTATGGGTCCACCTCTCAGCAACTCCAAGATCAAACAAGGAGAACACAGTTTCGTGATATGATAATGATGGATTGGATTCGGTTTTACGTCACGAACTCCCTTTTCTACCAAGGGCTAGGACGGTTGCCTTCTTACGAAGGACTTGTTTTGGCAGATGTAATCGTTACCCTGAGTGTATGCCCATACTAACCTCAGTCCGTGACGGGGCGCAAACCCTCGACCTTACGGCTCAGAGTCGCAGGCGCTACCATTTTGCCACGGAGACTACTCGTGATATGATAATGATATATCTAAATAATTTCTGCCTAATCTATGACCAGCCATTGTTCACTTTTCAAGAAATCAGAGTTCATAAGTGCATATTAGACATGAAAGGAAGAGGTAGAATATTCTTGGATTTTCGTTACACATCTTTTGTTATCCCTTCACACCTGACAAGTCATAGCGCTCTCCATCACTGTTTCTCTTTGCTTTGTGTATTCTTCGTGCCCGGGCCCGATGAGGGCTATTTTATTTTTATTTTTTTTTGGCCCGTCCTGATGTCGCAATCATAAAAAAAGAGCTTTGTTACATTTTTATGAAGGTATAGTATTTTGGGTTAACATACCTGCATTATTCATATAAATGTAAACGTCACTACCTTTACATCCTGTAACTTATATGGATGGAGGAGACCCTTTGGGCTCGAGAGGATTACCTACTAAGAGTTAGTGGCCCATTCTAGTAGTCACTGTGGCTCAAGCTGTAGCGTCCGCGACTCTGAGGCGTCAGGTCGAGGGTTCGCGCACTGTCACGGTCTGAGGTTAGCAAGGGCATGCACTCAGGGTAAGGATTACATCTGCCAAAACAAGTCCCTCGTAAGAAGGTAACCGTCCTAGCCCTTGGTAGAAAAGGGAGTCCGTGACGTAAAACCGGAACAGTTAGTGGTCCATTCTAAGGGGATAGGGTAGAAAAGCAATTATGAGGGACTCAGTGTCAGTTACGCATCATTTTCTACACAATGTGATCTACTGCCATTAGCGTTGAAGGGTGTGAAAGTCATTAGATGTTCCTGAGATAGAGGATTGTTCCTCTGTTCAGTGGACTTATTAAAAAAAATTGTTCCGGTTTACGTCACGGATTCCCTTTTCTACCAAGGGCTAGGACGGTTACCTTCTTGCGAAGGACTTGTTTTGGCAGGTATAATCGTTACCCCGAGTGCATGCCTTGCTAACCTCAAACCGTGACGGGGCGCGAGCTCTCGACCTGTCGCCTCAAAGTCGCGGACGCTACCGCTTGAGCCACGGTGACTGCACTTATTTAAAAAAAAAAAGTAATGATATAATGTTCTGAAAAAGCAGGATAAAGGTAAACGAGATGGGGATATAACGTAAAAAAGTATTGCGAATAAAAGAATAATGTCAAAGTGAAAAGCTTACAGAGGGATTATATCAGTTGAAGGATTAGAACAAGACTCGAATATCACATACTTTATTTTTTGTTGTAAAGCAATCACCAATTCATTGAAATATCATATGCACTCCACAACATTGTTTTCTCTTAATTGAGTTTTTGAGTTACTAATACACTCCCATTCTAATCTTTTTTATTTTAAAAAGTCATTTTAGTATACTCCAAATATGCATAAGCCTTGGAAATTAATGATTTTAAGGAAACTTATATATTTAAAACTCACTTATTTTAGCTAATCACTTAGAAATATAGCATCATGCTGGCAATTAGAAAAAGGCAAATATTATGTACTACTACTAATAATAATAATATAAGTTTGTTGGGTGATGAGGTATGGGACAGGAACATATGGAGAACACTGGCCAGAAACATCGACCCCACTTAAAAAAGGGAAAAGATGTAGTAGAAGAAGAAGAAGAAGAAGAAGAAGAAGAAGAAGAAGAAGAAGAAGAAGAAGAAGAAGAAGAAGAAGAAGAAGAAGGAGGAGGAGGAGGAGGAGGAGGAGGAGGAGGAGAAGAAGAAGAAGAAGAAGCAGAAGCAGAAGCAGAAGCAGAAGAAGAAGAAGAAGAAGAAGAAGAAGAAGAAGAAGAAGAAGAAGAAGAAGAAGAAGAAGAAGAAGAAGAAGAAGAAGAAGAAGATTAACTGGAAGTATTGCTGCTTTGTTAATTTCTCATGGGCGGCCCTGTTGTTAATCCTGAGATACTGGGCAACTAACTCCTGCCAGTTTGGCAATATTTGAGACCTGTATTGTTGACCTCACCTCTCTGTTTATTGCAATTTGAGGGGATTCGTTCATAGACTTTCGCTTTTAGTTGTAGGTCCCTGGGGATAGAGTTTCAATAAAAGCTCTCAAGGTTTTCTGCATTGGATGTTCATGATGGCAAAGGATATTATATTTTATTAGAAGCTTATCTTTAATAAAGGCATTATAGTTGTTTATTTCATTCGGTCATGTGTGTTATTGCCTTTACTTAATCCAAATGCAAAACAAACAAAAAAATTATGTCAGGCATTAATATTTATGCAAAGTTGGTTCTTGATAATACTTTATTTGGAAAAGACCCAAATAATAATAATAATAATAATAATAATAATAATAATAATAATAATAATAATAATAATAATAATAATAATAATAATAATAATAACAACAATAATAATAATAATAATAATAATAATAATAATAATAATAATAATAATAATAATAATAATAATAATAATAATAATAATAATAATAATAATAATAATAATAATAATAATAATAATAATAATAATAATAATTTTAGAACAGTACACTAGGAACCCCTTACAAATTTTTAATCTCAATAATAGCAAGGAATATATACATTATTTATATCTAATAAAAGCGCTTATTTGAATACTTCCATTAAAGAAATAATGTGTATTGCAATTTACATTACAATTACGGATAAATGCATGCATATTACTTTGGCTCTCACTTTTTCGCAGTATCTAATTTTCTTTTCTCAACGTAGCACGTGTAGGAAGAATTTGATGTATTCTGAGTATAATGCATGCAAATAAAGTTAAAGGTACACTGGGGTTGAATTTTGTACATGCGTTTTAGAACCTATTCTTTCTTTGTCTCAGCAAAAAGGATGAAGCCCTTCTTACACGGCATAGTGAACTCAGTGGATGGAAATGTGTCAAAAAGTTAATAGACGTTCTTTGAAATATAAGTATGTTTGGTCTTTCATCTCTTTGGACAGGATTACACGTTATTTACATTAGATACTGACTCAAAGAATATCTCTGGGAAAACCAGTTGTCTAGTTGTTAGAGGAACTCCAAAACATCTTTAGTAATGTTGCAAGTTTGTCAAAAAAAAAGAATCAGATTCTCTTACGTTGTTTACCCTGAAACGTGTTTGGTCTTTCTCTGAACCAGGTTATAAAAATGTTCCATTGTATAATCAATTAGAAAAATGGAGTTTTCAGTGTGGTCTTCTTGAAACATCAACCTTCAGAAAAGTCTTTGGTGGTAACATTTAGTGATCAGTCAAAATGGGCATATAGATAATCATCTGGTACACGGATTGACACTACTTATTGCACGGGTATTACAGAAATGATTGTTTATTAATACCATTTGTGTGTGTATATATATATATATATATATATATATATATATATATATATATATATATATATATATATATATATATATATATATATATATATATATATATATATATATATATATATAAAGGTTGAGATTGGAACGTCATATGCAATAGATGAGAAATTAGATTTTTCCGTCAGTTTTAATGCATTATTGATTAGACATCCTTTTAAATATGGAAATGAGGTAAATGGAATAATTAAATTATTTAATTATATTCCAGTAGTATAAAGGCCCTCAGCTCGTGGGAAATTATAGAATATTTTAGGGTATTTATATTGAAATTACTGGAATAATTTGTATATATTAGGACTGGATATTTATTTGCAGTCAGCTAACATAATTTTCAGCACTTTCTTTTGAAAAGTATATCTGTATAGATTGCGTAAGAATATCTGATAAGTTTCTTAACCATATTCAAGAGGGAATAAATACATTGTTTAGAGTTTCAGACAAGAAGCAGGAGGCTCCGTTTTCAAAATAAGAGAACACAAGAGTTTGAACAAAATTTACCCCAGTAAAATACTTAAGAAATGCGATGATAATAATTTCAAACAAGAAATCCCCATTTCTTAACTATTTAGATAGTATGACCTCTGTCCTGTGTGTGTGTGTGTGTGTGTGTGTGTGTGTGTGTGTGTGTGTGTGTGTGTGTGTGTGTGTGTGTGTGTGTGTGTGTGTGTGTGTGTGTGTGTGTGTATGTGATTACCTAATTGTGATTACCTAATTGTGTTTACGGGAAAGAGCCCAAAGCTCGTATCTTCCCGTCTCCTGATCGGTTCCAATTTATACTTAGTGATACTTATCATACCTGTCCTTAAAACTATGGATTGAGATAGCATTAACTACCTCCTCGCTTAGCCAATTCCAATTATCAACTACTCTTACACTGAAAAAGTATTTCCTTACATCCTGCAAAGAAGTTTTCTTACCAAGCTTCAAACTATGACCTCTAGTTCTAGAGCCAGCCATATCAAAATATCGATCCCTATCCACTCTATCATAACCATGAAGGAATTTAAAGACTGTCACTATATCCCCCCTCACTCTTCTAGCTTCGAGTGATGGTAAGTCTAATTCCCTCAGCCTCTCATCATAACTGAGATTGCGTATTTCTGGCACCAGTTTCGTGGCATGTCTTTGAACTTTTTCAAGCTTAGCTATGTGCTTTTTCAAGTGTGTGTGTGTGTGTGTGTGTGTGTGTGTGTGTGTGTGTGTGTGTGTGTGTGTGTGTGTGTGTGTGTGTGTGTGTGTGTGTGTATGTGTGTGTGGGTGTATGTGTGTGAGTGTGTGTGCATATGTGTGTGTATGTTTGTGTCTCGAAAAATATTGTGATAAAATTTATAGCTGAGAAATTCTCTCATACTATACAGCAAAGTATCAGAAGCTCCGAGACTGAGAAGAGAGATTTTTATATATATTACATAACTTCGATCTGTAACTTTCCAATTTTTGCTCTCCCTCCCAATGACAGGCGAAGCGTGAGTAGAGCTCAAATAAATATAAATATGTAAATAGCAACAGGAGCTATTTACATGCTAATAGAGACCCTGTGAGAGAAAAGGGAAAACCAGAGCGAGTACCTCTTGCTAAGTTCGAGGAAATTTCAAGAGCTAATTTGGTGGTTTGTGTTAGGTGAGAGGAATTGGTGTTTTGGGACGCAGACACACATACACACACACACACATACATGCATACACACACACACTCATATGTGTGGTATATATAATAATATATATATATATATATATATATATATATATATATATATATATATATATAATATATATATATATATATATATATATGTATATATATATATATATATATATATATATATATATATATATATATGTGTGTGTGTGTGGTGTGTGTGTGTGTGTGTGTGTGTGTGTGTGTGTGTGTGTGTGTGTGTGTGTGTGTGTGTGTACACGCGCCTTTTTCTTCATTTTAAAGATGTTCCATTTTGTAGCATAAGTACTTTGACAGCTATATGACAGTAACTTCTTCTGATAAAAAATAACTGAAATGCTCTATTATTGCGCAAAAGCTTCATGAAATTATTTGCGGGACAATTTTACAGTTTTGTTTTCATTCTATGAATTCAGAGCAAATAACATACTCCTATCTGATTACACATACAGATTTATACATAAAGATAGATACTCGCCTACAGAGGTGAATACACATTGGCTGAATAAGCAAGTCAACCATGTCTAATGTATTCATTCACACTCGGCTTTCCAAGGGGGAAAACAGGGCGTCTCCGACCTATGCGTACTCTAAGGCCGCTCTCACACCAAAGGGACACGTCACACGTGGCATGCCAAGTGGCACGTGCGACGTGCCATTTTGGTGTGAAAGCGGCCTAAATAACTCAGTCACATGTGTTAAAGAAAAGTAAATATGTTATTAATCACTCATTATGATACAAAAATTTTATATTTCGTGAACAGTTCCTTATTAACAGTTAGTGGTTAAATCACTCTTTTTCTATAAATCTCATTTAGTGTTGAACTGATATTACACTGTATTAATAATTAGCCTTTTTGTTTTATGAATTCTACATATAGTATTTTTTATTGAAACTTATGTTTATCCTCATTAGAATTTAGGTTTTTTACTCTTCATATATGGTGGTAATGAGCTTCTTCGTCTACATCTTTTCCCACTTTGATGTGGGGTCGATGTTTCTGGCCAGCCATGTGTTCCTGTCCCATACCTCATCACCCACCAAACCTTTAAATCTCAGGTCGTGCAATTCCTATTAATAAAATTTAGCTTATGAAAATTCCCCTCCACTGCAATACATACAT
>JAXCGZ010008755.1:0-23692 GCA_037179515.1 Halocaridina rubra
CCTAGGACTTATGATTACTAAGTCAAGGCGCTACCACTACACCACAGAAGGTTAAAAGGAATCCAACCTTATAGCTTATATCTGCTATACTTAGGAATGAACGCATTCTAACTGAATGCCACTGTATTCATATTACAGATTCCCCAACCTCACTCGTGGCTTCATTTTAGCATTTAATTCAATTCCCAGTCTCATTCGGGCCATGAAATACAAATAAGCACTTTACATATGTGAACACATAAATCATTGTTTACCCCAACCGCTACACCACAGAAGGTTAAAAGGAATCCAACCTTAAAGCTTATATCTGCTATACTTAGGAATGAATGCATTCTAACTGAATGCCACTATGTTCATATTACAGATTCCAAAACCTCACTCGTGGCTTCATTTTAGCATTTAATTCAATTAACAATCTCAATCGGGCCATGAAATACAAATAAGCACATTACATATGTGAAAACATGAATCATTTTTTACCCCGACCGGGATTCAAACCTAGGACTTATGATTACTAAGTCTAGGCGCTACCACTACACCACAGTAAGTTAAAAGGAATCCAACCTTATAGCTTATATCTGCTATATTTCGGAATGAACGCATTCTAACTGAATGCCACTATTTTCATATTACAGATTCCCCAACCTCACTCGTGGCTTCATTTTAGCATTTAATTCAATTCCCAATCTCATTTGGGCCATGAAATCCAAATAAACACATTACATATGTGAAAACATGAATCATTTTTTACCCCGACCGGGATTCGTACATAGAACTTATGATTACTAAGTCAAGGCGCTACCACTACACCACAGAAGGTTAAAAGGAATCCAATCTTATAGCTTATATCTGCTATTCTTAGGAATGAACGCATTCTAACTGAATGCCACTATGTTCATATTACAGATTACCTAATCTCACTAGTTGTTTTATTTTAGCATTTAATTCAATTCCCAATCTCATTCGGGCCATGAAATACAAATAAGCACATTACATATGTGAAAACATGAATCATTTTTTACCCCGACCGGGATTCGAACCTAGGACTTATGATTACTAAGTCAAGGCGCTACCACTACACCACAAAAGGTTAAAAGGAATCCAACCTTATAGCTTATATCTGCTATACTTAGGAATGAACGCATTCTAACTGAATGCCACTATGTTCATATTACAGATTCCCCAACCTCACTCGTTACTTCATTTTAGCATTTAATTCAATTCCCAATCTCATTCGGGCTATGAAATACAAATAAGCACATTACATATGTGAAAACATGAATCATTTTTTAATCCAACCGGCATTCGAACCTAGGACTTATGATTACTAAGTCAAGGCGCTACCACTACACCACAGAAGGTTAAAAGGAATCCAACCTTATAGCTTATATCTGCTATACTTAGGAATGAACGCATTCTAACTGAATGCCACTATGTTCATATTATTGATTCCCCAACCACACTCGTGGCTTCAATTTAGCATTTAATTCAATTCCCAATCTCATTCGGGCCATGAAATACAAATAAGCACATTACGTATGTGAAAACATGAATCATTTTTACCCCGACCGAGATTAGAAACTAGGACTTATGATTACTAAGTCAAGGCGCTACCACTACACCACAGAAGGTTAAAAGGAATCCAACCTTATAGCTTGTATCTGCTATACTTAGGAATGAATGCATTCTAACTGAATGCCACTATGTTCGTATTACAGATTCCCCAACCTCACTCGTGGCTTCATTTTAGCAATTAATTCAATTCCCAATCTCTTTCGGGGGATGAAATACAAATAAGCACATTACATATGTGAAAACATGAATCTTTTTTTTTTACCCGACCGGGAACCGAACCTCGGACTTATGATTACTAAGTCAAGGCGCTACCACTACACCACAGAATGTTAAAAGGAATCCAACCTCATAGCTTATATCTGCTATACTTAGGAATGAAGGCATTCTAACTGAATGCCACTATTTTCATATTACAGATTCCCCAACCTCACTCTTGGCTTCATTTTAGCATTTAATTCAATTCCCAATCTCATTCGGGCCATGAAATACAAAAAAGCACATTGCATATGTGAAAACATGAATCATTTTTTACCCCGACTAGGATTCGAACATTGGACTTATGATTACTAAGTCAAGGCTCTACCACTACACCACAGAAGGTTAAAAGGAATCCAACCTTATAGCTTATATCTGCTATACTTAGGAATGAACGCATTCTAACTGAATGCCACTGTATTCATATTACAGATTCCCAAACCTCACTCGTGGCTTCATTTTAGCATTTAATTCAATTCCCAATCTAATTCGGGCCATGAAATACAAATAAGCACATTACATATGTGAACACATAAATCATTTTTTACCCCAACCACTACACCACAGAAGGTTAAAAGGAATCCAACCTTAAAGCTTATATCTGCAATACTTAGGAATGAATGCATTCTAAATGAAGGCCACTATGTTCATATTACAGATTCCAAAACCTCACTCGTGGCTTCATTTTACCATTTAATTCAATTCCCAATCTCATTCGGGCCATAAAATACAAATAAGCACATTACATATGTGAAAACATGAATCATTTTTTACCCCGACCGGGATTCGAACCTAGGACTTATGATTACTAAGTCAAGGCGCTACCACTACACCACAGAAGGTTAAAATTGATCCAACCTTATAGCTTATATCTGCTATACTTAGGAATGAATTCATTCTAGCTGATTGCCACTATGTTCATATTACAGATTCCCCAACCTCACTCGTGGTTTCATTTTAGCATTTAATTCAATTCCCAATCTCATTCAGGCCATGAAATCCAAAAAAGCACATTACATATGTGAAAACATGAATCATTTTTTACCCCGACCGTGATTCGAACCTAGGACTTATGATTACTAAGTCAAGGCGCTACCACTACACCACAGAAGGTTAAAAGGAATCCAACCTTATAGCTTATATCTGCTATACTTAGGAATGGACGCATTCTAACTGAATGCCACTATGTTCATATTACAGATTCCCAAGCCTCACTCGTGCTTCATTTTAGTATTTAATTCAATTCCCAATCTCATTCGGGCCATGAAATACAAATAAGCACATTACATTTGCGAAAAAATGAATCATTTTTTACCCCGACCAGGATTCGAACCTAGGACTTATGATTAATATGTCAAGGCGCTAACACTACACCACAGAAGGTTAAAAGGAATCCAACCTTATAGCTTATATCTGCTATACTTAGGAATGAACACATTCTAACTGAATGCCAATATGTTCATATTACTGATTCCCAACCTCACTCGTGACTTCATTTTAGCATTAAATCAATTCCCAATCTCATTCGGGCCATGAACTACAAATAAGCACATTAAATATGTGAAAACATGAATCATTTTTTACCCCGACCGGGATTCGTATCTAGGACTTATGATTACTAAGTCAAGACGCTACCACTACACCACAGAAGGTTAAAAGGAATTCAACCTTATAGCTTATATCTGCTATACTTAGGAATGAACGCATTCTAACTGAATGCCACTATGTTCATATTACAGATTCCCCAACCTTACTCGTGGCTTCATTTTAGCATTTAATTCAATTCCCAATCTCATTCGGGCCTTGAAATACAAATAAGCACATTACATATGTGAAAACATGAATCATTTTTTACCCCGACCGGGATTCGTATCTAGGGCTTATGATTACTAAGTCAAGGCGCTACCACTACACCACAGAAGGTTAAAAGGAACCCAACCTTATAGCTTATATCTGCTATACTTAGGAATGAACGCATTCTAACTGAATGCCACCATGTTCATATTACAGATTCCCCAACCTCACAAATGGCTTCATTTTAGCATTTAATTCGATTCCCAATCTCAATCGGGCCATGAAATAACCAAATAGCACATTTCATATGTGAAAACATGAATCATTTTTTACCCCGACCGGGACTCGAACCTAGGACTTATGATTACTAAGTCAAAGCGCTACCACTACACCACAGAAGGTTAAAAGGAATCCAACCTTATAGCTTATATCTACTATACTTAGGAATGAATGCATTCTAACTGAATGCCACTATGTTCATCCTACAGATTTCCCAACCTCACTCGTGGCTTCAATTTAGCATTTAATTCAATTCCCAATATCAATCTTGCCATGAAATACAAATAAACACATTACATATGTGATAACATGAATCATTTTTTTTACCCCGACCGGGATTCGAACCTAGGAGTTATGATTACTAAGTCAAGGCGCTACCACTACAACACAGAAGGTTAAAAGGAATCCAACCTTATAGCTTATATCTGCTATACTTAGGAATGAACGCATTCTAACTGAATGCCACTATGTTCATATTACAGATTCCCCAACCTCACTCGTGGCTTCATTTTAGCTTTTAATTCGATTCCCAATGTCAATCGGGCCATGAAATAACCAAATAGCACATTTCATATGTGAAAACATGAATCATTTTTAACCCCGACCGGGACTTGAACCTAGGACTTATGATTACTAAGTCAAAGCGCTACCACTACACCACAGAAGGTTAAAAGGAATCCAACCTTATAGCTTATATCTACTATACTTAGGAATGAATGCATTCTAATTGAATGCCACTATGTTCATATTACAGATTCCCCAACCTCACTCATGGATTCATTTTAGCATTTAATTCAATTCCCAATCTCATTCGGGCCATGATATACAAATAAGCACATTACATAAGTGAAAACATGAAAATTTTTTTACCACAACTGAGATTCGAACCTAGGACTTATGATTACTAAGTCAAGGCGCTACCACTACACCACAGAAGGTTAAAAGGAATCCAACCTTATAGCTTATATCTACTATACTTAGGAATGAACGCATTCTAACTGAATGCCACTATGTTCATATTACAGATTCCCAACCTTACTCGTGGCTTCATTTTAGCATTTAATTCAATTCCCAATCTCATTCGGACCATGAAATACAAATAAGCACATTGCATATGTGAAAGCATGAATCATTTTTTACCCTGACCTTTATTCAAACCTAGGACTTATGATTACTAAGTCAAGGCGCTACCACTACACCACAAAAGGTTAAATGGAATCCAACCTTATAGTTCATATCTGCTATACTTAGGAATGAACGCATTCTAACTGAATGCCACTATGTTCATATTACAGATTCTTCAACCTCACTCGTGGCTTCATTTTAGCATTTAATTCAATTCCCAATCTCATTCGGGCCATGAAATGCAAATAAGCACATTACATATGTCAAAACATGAATCATTTTTTACCCCGACCGGGATTCGAACCTAGGACTTATGATTACTAAGTCAAGGCGCTACCACTACACCACAGAAGGTTAAAAGGAATCCTACCTTATAGCTTATATCTGCTATACTTAGGAATGAACGCATTCTAATTGAATGATACTATGTTCATATTACAGATTCCCCAACCTCACTCGTGGCTTCATTTTAGCATTTAATTCAATTCCCAATCTCATTCGGCCCATGAAATACAAATAAGCACATTACATATGTGAAAACATGGATCATTTTTACCCCGACCGGGATTCGAAATTAAGACTTATGATTACTAAGTCAAAGCGCTACCACTACACCACAGAAGGTTAAAAGGAATCCAACCTTATAGCTTATATCTGCTATACTTAGGAATGAACGCATTCTAACTGAATGCCAGTATGTTCATATTACAGATTCCCCAACCTCACTCGTGGCTTCATTTCAGGATTTAATTAAATTCCCAATCTCATTCGGGCCATGAAATACAAATAAGCACATTACGTATGTGAAAACATGAATCATTTTTTACCCCAACCGGGATTCGAACCTAGGACTTATGATTACTAAGTCAAGGCGCTACCACTACACCACAGAAGGTTAAAAGGAATACAACCTTATAGCTTATATCTGCTATACTTAGGAATGAACGCATTCTAACTGAATGCCACTATGTTCATATTAGAGATTCCCCAACCTCACTCGTGGCTTCATTTTAGCATTTATTTCAATTCCCAATCTCATTCGGGCCATGAAATACAAATAAGCACATTACATATGTGAAAACATGAATCATATTTTACCCCAACCGGGATTTGAACCTAGGACTTATGATTACTAAGTCAAGGCGCTACCACTACACCACAGAAGGTTAAAAGGAATCCAACCTTATAGCTTATATCTGCTATACTTAGGAATGAACGCATTCTAACTGAATGCCACTATGTTCATATTACAGATTTCCCAATCTCACTCGTGGCTTCATTTTAGCATTTAATTCAATTCCCAATCTCATTCGGGCCATGAAATAAAAATAAGCACATTACATATGTGAAAACATGAATCATTTTTTACCCCAACCGGGATTCGAACCTAGGACTTATGATTACTAAGTCAAGGCGCTACCACTTCACCACAGAAGGTTAAAAGGAATTCAACCTTATAGCTTATATCTGCTATACTTAGGAATGAACGCATTCTAACTGAATGCCACTATGTTTATATTACAGATTCCCCAACCTCACTCGTGGCTTCATTTTAGCATTTAATTCAATTCCCAATCTCATTCGGGCCATGAAATACAAAGAAGCACATTACATATGTGAAAACATGAATCATTTTTTACCCCGACCGAGATTTGAACCTAGGACTTATGATTACTAAGTCAAGGCGCTACCACTACACCACAGAAGGTTAAAAGGAATCCAACCTTATAGCTTATATCTGCTATACTTAGGAATGAACGCATTCTAACTGAATGCCACTATGTTCATATTAAAGATTCCCCAACCTCACTCGTGGCTTCATTTTAGCATTTAATTCAATTCCCAATCTCATTCGGGCCATGAAATACAAATAAGCACATTACATATGTGAAAACATGAATCATTTTTTACCCCGACCAGGATTCGAACCTAGGACTTATGATTACTAAGTCAAAGCGCTACCACTACACCACAGAAGGTTAAAAGGAATCCAACCTTATAGCTTATATCTGCTATACTTAGGAATGAACGCATTCTAACTGAATGCCACTGTGTTCATATTACAGATTCCCCAACCTCACTCGTGGCTTCCTTTTAGCATTTAATTCAATTCCCAATCTCATTCGGGCCATGACATGCAAATAAGCACATTTCATATTTGAAAACATGAATCATTTTTTACCCCGACTGGGATTCGAACCAAGTCCTTATGATTACTAAATCAAGGCGTTACCACTACACCACAGAAGATTAAAAGGAATCCAACCTTATTGCTTATATCTGCTATACTTAGGAATGAACGCATTCTAATTGAATGACACTATGTTCATATTACAGATTCCCCAACCTCACTCGTGGATTCATTTTAGCATTTAATTCAATTCCCAATCTCATTCGGGATATGAAATACAAATAAGCACATTACATATGTGAAAACATGAGACATTTTTTACACCGACCGGGATTCGAACCTAGGACTTATGATTGCTAATTCAAGGCGCAACCACTAAACCACAGAAGGCTAAAAGGAATCCAACCTTATAGCTTATATCTGCTATACTTAGGAATGAACGCATTCTAACTGAATGCCACTATGTTCATATTACAGATTCCCCAACCTCACTCGTGGCTTCATTTTAGCATTTAATTCAATTCCCAATCTCATTCGGGCAGTGAAATACAAATAAGCACATTAAGTATGCGAAAACATGAATCATTTTTTACCCCGACCGGGATTCGAACCTAGGACTTATGATTACTAAGTCAAGGCGCTACCACTACATCACAGAAGGTTAAAAGGAATCCAACCTTATAGCTTATATCTGCTATACTTAGGAATGAACGCATTCTAACTGAATGACACTATGTTCATATTACAGATTCCCCAACCTCACTCGTGGATTCATTTTAGCATTTAATTCAATTCCCAATCTCATTCGGGACTTGAAATACAAATAAGCACATTACATATGTGAAAACATGAGACATTTTTTACACCGACCAGGATTCGAACCTAGGACTTATGATTACTAATTCAAGGCGCTACCACTACACCACAGAAGGCTAAAAGGAATCCAACCTTATAGCTTATATCTGCTATACTTAGGAATGAACGCATTCTAACTGAATGCCACTATGTTCATATTACAGATTCCCCAACCTCACTTGTGGCGTCATTTTAGCATTTAATTCAATTCCCAATCTCATTCGGGCAATGAAATACAAATAAGCACATTTACATATGTGAAAACATGAATCTTTTTTTTTACCCCGACCGGGATTCGAACCTAGGACTTATGATTACTAAGTCAAGGCGCTACCACTACACCACAGAAGGTTAAAAGGAATCCAACCTTATAGCTTATATCTGCTATACTTAGGAATGAACGCATTCTAACTGAATGCCACTATGTTCATATTACAGATTCCCCAACCTCACTCGTGGCTTCATTTTATCATTGAATTCAATTCCCAATCTCATTCGGGCCATGAAATGCAAATAAGCACATTACATATGTGAAAACATGAATCATTTTTTACCCTGACCTGGATTCGAACCTAGGACTTATGATTACTAAGTCAAGGCGCTACCACTACACCACAGAAGGTTAAATGGAATCCAACCTTATAGCTTATATCTGCTATACTTAGGAATGAACGCATTCTAACTGAATGCCACTATGTTCATATTACAGATTCCCCAAGCTCACTCGTGGCTTCATTTTAGCATTTAATTCAATTCCCAATCTCATTCGGGCCATGAAATGCAAATAAGCACATTACATATGTGAAAACATGAATCATTTTTTACCCCGACCGGGATTCGAACCTAGGACTTATGATTACTAAGTCAAGGCGCTACCACTACACCACAGAAGGTTAAAAGGAATCCAACCTTATAGCTTATATCTGCTATACTTAGGAATAAATGCATTCTAACTGAATGCCACTATGTTCATATTACAGATTCCCCAACCTTATTCGTGGCTTCATTTCAGGATTTAATTAAATTCCCAATCTCATTCGGGCCATGAAATGCAAATAAGCACATTACATATGTGAAAACATGAATCATTTTTTACCCTGACCGGGATTCGAACCTAGGACTTATGATTACTAAGTCAAGGCGCTACCACTACACCACAGAAGTTTAAAAGGAATACAACCTTATAGCTTATATCTGCTATACTTAGGAATGAACGCATTCTAACTCAATGCCACTATGTTCATATTAGAGATTCCACAACCTCACTCGTGGCTTCATTTTAGCATTTAATTCAATTCCCAATCTCATTCGGGCCATGAAATACAAATAAGCACATTACATATGTGAAAACATGAATCATATTTTACCCCGACCAGGATTTGAACGTAGGACTTATGATTACTAAGTCAAGGCGCTACCACTACACCACAGAAGGTTGAAAGGAATCCAACCTTATAGCTTATATCTGCTATACTTAGGAATGAACGCATTCTAACTGAATGCGTCTATGTAAATATTACAGATTTCCCAATCTCACTCGTGGCTTCATTTTAGCATTTAATTCAATTCCCAATCTCATTCGGGCCATGAAATAAAAATAAGCACATTACATATGTGAAAACATGAATCATTTTTTACCAAGACCGGGATTTGAACCTAGGACTTATGATTACTAAGTCAAGGAGCTACCACTACACCACAGAAGGTTAAAAGGAATCCAACCTTATAGCTTATATCTGCTATACTTAGGAATGAACGCATTCTAACTGAATGCCACTATGTTCATATTAAAGATTCCCCAACCTCACTCGTGGCTTCATTTTAGCATTTAATTCAATCCCCAATCTCATTCGGGCCATGAAATACAAATAAGCACATTACATATGTGAAAACATGAATCATTTTTACCCCGACCGGGATTCGAACCTAGGACTTATGACTACTAAGTCAAAGCGCTACCACTACACCACAGAAGGTTAAAATGAATACAACCTTATAGCTTATATCTGCTATACTTAGGAATGAACGCATTCTAACTGAATGCCACTATGTTCATATTACAGATTCCCCAACCTCACTCGTGGCTTCATTTTAGCATTTAATTCAATTCCCAATCTCATTCGGGCCATGACATGCAAATAAGCACATTACATATTTGAAAACATGAATCATTTTTTACCCCGACTGGGATTCGAACCTAGGACTTATGATTACTAAGTCAAGGCGTTACCACTACACCACAGAAGATTAAAAGGAATCCAACCTTATAGCTTATATCTGCTATACTTAGCAATGAACGCATTCTAATTGAATGACACTATGTTCATATTACAGATTCCCCAACCTCACTCGTGGATTCATTTTAGCATTTAATTCAATTCCCAATCTCATTCGGGACATGAAATACAAATAAGCACATTACATATGTGAAAACATGAGACATTTTTTACACCGACCGGGATTCGAACCTAGGACTTATGATTACTAATTCAAGGCGCTAATACTACACCACAGAAGGCTAAAAGGAATCCAACCTTATAGCTTATATCTGCTATACTTAGGAATGAACGCATTCTAACTGAATGCCACTATGTTCATATTACAGATTCCCCAACCTCACTCGTGGCGTCATTTTAGCATTTAATTCAATTCCCAATCTCATTCGGGCAGTGAAATACAAATAAGCACATTAAGTATGCGAAAACATGAATCATTTTTTACCCCGACCGGGATTCGAACCTAGGACTTATGATTACTAAGTCAATGCCACTATGTTCATATTACAGATTCCCCAACCTCACTCGTGGCTTCATTTTATCATTGAATTCAATTCCCAATCTCATTCGGGCCATGAAATACAAATAAGCACATTACATATGTGAAAACATGAATCATTTTTTACCCCGACCGGGATTCGAACCTAGGAGTTATGATTACTAAGTCAAGGGGCTACCACTTCACCACAGAAGGTTAAAAGGAATCCAACCTTATAGCTTATATCTGCTATACTTAGGAATGAACGCATTCTAACTGAATGCCACTATGTTCATTTTACAGATTCCCCAACCTCACTCGTGGCTTCATTTTAGCATTTAATTCAATTCCCAACCTCGTTCGTGCCATGAAATACAAATAAGCACATTACATATGTGAAAACATGAATCATTTTTTTTTACCCCGACTGGGATTCGAACCTAGGACTTATGATTACTAAGTCAAGGCGCTACCACTACACCACAGAAGGTTAAAAGGAAACCAACCTTATAGCTTATATCTGCTATACTTAGGAATGAACACATTCTAACTGAATGCCACTATGTTCATATTACAGATTCCTCAATCTCACTCGTGGCTTCATTTTAGCATTTAATTCAATACCCAATATCATTCGGGCCATGAAATACAAATAAGCACATTACATATGTGAAAACAAGAATCATTTTTTACCCCGACCTGGATTCGAGCCTAGGACTTATGATTACTAAGTCAAGGCGCTACCACTACACCACAGAAGGTTGAAAGGAATCCAACCTTATAGCTTATATCTGCTATACTTAGGAATGAACGCATTCTAAATGAATGCCATTATGTTCATATTACAGATTCCCCAACCTCACTCGTGGCTTCATTTTAGCATTTAATTCAATTCCCACTCTCATTCGGGCCATGAAATACAAATAAGCACATTACATATGTGAAAACCTTCTATGGTGTAGTGGTAGCGCCTGGACTTGGTAATCATAAGTCCTAGGTTCGAATCTCGGTCAGGGTAAAAAATGATTCATGTTTTCACATATGCAATGTGCTTATTTGTATTTCATGGCCCGAATGAGATTGGGAATTGAATTAAATGCTAAAATGAAGCCACGAATAAGGTTGGGGAATCTGTGATATGAACATAGTGGCATTCAGTTTGAATGCGTTCATTCCTAAGTATAGCATATATAAGCTATAAGGTTGGATTCCTTTTAACCTTTGTGGTGTAGTGGTAGCGCCTTGACTTAGTAATCATAAGTCCTAGGTTCAAATCATGGTTGGGGTAAAAAATGATTCATGTTTTCACATATGTAATGTGCTTATTTGTATTTCATGGCCCGAATGAGATTGGGAATTGAATTAATTGCTAAAATGAAGCCACGAGTGAGGTTGGGGAATCTGTAATATGAACATAGTGGCAATCAGTTAGAATGCGTTCATTCCTAAGTATAGCAGATATAAGCTATAAGGTTGGATTCCTTTTAACCTTCTGTGGTGTAGTGGTAGCGCCTTGACTTATTAATCATAAGTCATAGGTTCGAATCCTGGTCGGGGTAAAAAGTGATTCATTTTTTCACATATGTAATGTGCTTATTTGTATTTCATGGCCCGAATGAGATTGGCAATTTAATTAAATGCTAAAATGAAGCACGAGTGAGGTTGGGGAATCTGTAATATGAACATAGTGGCATTCAGTTAGAATGCGTTCATTCCTAAGTATAGCAGATATAAGCTATAAGGTTGGATTCCTTTTAACCTTCTGTGGTGTAGTGGTAGCGCCTTGACTTAGTAATCATAAGTCCAAGGTTCGAATCCCGGTCGGAGTAAAAAATGATTCATGTTTTCACATATGTAATGTGCTTATTTGTATTTCATGGCCCGAATGAGATTGGGAATTGAATTAAATGCTAAAATGAAGCCACGAGTGAGGTTGGGGAATCTGTAATATGAACATAGTGGCATTCAGTTAGAATGCGTTCATTCCTAAGTATAGAAGATATAAGCTATAATGTTGGATTCCTTTTAACCTTCTATGGTGTAGTGGTAGCGCCTTGACTTAGTAATCATAACTCCTAGGTTCGAATCCCGGTCGGGGTAAAAAAATGATTCAAGTTTTCACACATGTAATGTGCTTATTTGTATTTCATGGCCCGAATGAGATTGGGAATTGAATTAAATGCTAAAATGAAGCCACGAGTGAGGTTGGGGAATCTGTTATATGAACACAGTGGCATTCATTTAGAATGCATTCATTCCTAAGTATAGCAGATATAAGCTATGAGGATGGATTCCTTTTAACTTTGTGTGGTGAAGTGGTAGCGACTTGACTTAGTAATCATAAGTCCTAGGTTCGAATCCCAGTCGGGGTAAAAAATGATTCATGTTTTCACATATGTAATGTGCTTATTTGTATTTCATGGCCCGAATGAGATTGGGAATTGAATTAAATGCTAAAATGAAGCCAAGAGTGAGGTTGGGGAATCTGTAATATGAACATAGTGGCATTCAGTTAGAATGCGTTCATTCCTAAGTATAGCAGATATAAGCTCTAAGGTTGGATTCCTTTTAACCTTCTGTGGTGTAGTGGTATCGCCTTGACTTAGTAATCACAAGTCCTAGGTTCGAATCCCGGTCTGGGTAAAAAATGATTCATGTTTTCACATATGTAATGTGCTTATTTGAATTCATGGCCCGAATGAGATTTGGAATTGAATTAAATGCTAAAATGAAGCCACAAGTGAGGTTGGGGAATCTTTAATATGAACATTGTGGCATTCAGTTAGAATGCGTTCATTCCTAAGTATAGCAGATATAAGCTATAAGGTTGGATTCCTTTTAACCTTCTGTGGTGTAGTGGTAGCGCCTTGACTTAGTAATCATAAGTCCTAGGTTCAAATCATGGTTGGGGTAAAAAATGATTCATGTTTTCACAAATGTAATGTGCTTATTTGCATTTCATGGCCCGAATGAGATTGGGAATTGAATTAAATGCTAAAATGAAGCCACGAGTGAGGTTGGGGAATCTGTAATATGAACATAGTGGCATTCAGTTAGAATGCATTCATTCCTAAGTATAGCAGATATAAGCTATAAGGTTGGATTCCTTTTAACCTTCTGTGGTGTAGTGGTAGCGCCTTGACTTAGTAATCATAAGTCTTATGTTCGAATCCTGGTCGGGGTAAAAAATTATTCATGTTTTCACATATGTAATGTGCTTATTTGTATTTCATGGCCCGAATGAGATTGGGAATTGAAGTAAATGCTAAAATGAAGCCACGAGTGAGGTTGGGGAATCTGTAATATGAACATAGTGGCTTTCAGTTAGAATGCGTTCATTCCTAAGTATAGCAGATATAAGCTATAAGGTTGAATTCCTTTTAACCTTCTGTGGTGTAGTGGTAGCGCTTTGACTTAGTAATCATAAGTCCTAGGTTCGAATCCCGGTCGGGGTTATAAATGATTTATTTTTTCACATATGTAATGTGCTTATTTGTATTTCATGGCCCGAATGAGATTGGGAATTGAATTAAATGTTAAAATGAAGCCACGAGTGAGATTGGGGAATCTGTAATATGAACATAGTGGCATTCAGTTAGAATGCATTCATTCCTAAATATAGCAGATATAAGCTATAAGGTCGGATTCCTTTTAACCTTCTGTGGTGTAGTGGTAGCGCCTTGACTTAGTAATCATAAGTCCTAGGTTCGAATCCCGGTAGGGTTAAAAAATGATTCATGTTTTCACATACGTAATGTGCTTATTTGTATTTCATGGCCCGAATGAGATTGGGAATTGAATTAAATCCTGAAATGAAGACACGAGTGAGGTTGGGGAATCTGTAATATGAATATAGTGGCATTCAGTTAGAATGCGTTCATTCCTAAGTATAGCAGATATAAGCTATAAGGTTGAATTCCTTTTAACCTTCTGTGGTGTAGTGGTAGCGGCTTGACTTAGTAATCATAAGTCCTAGGTTCGAATCCCAGTCGGGGTAAAAAATGATTCATGTTTTCACATATGTAATGTGCTTATTTGGATTTCATGGCCCGAATGAGATTGGGAATTGAATTAAATGCTAAAATGAAGCCACGAGTGAGGTTGGGGAATCTTTAATATGAACATAGTGGCATTCAGATAGAATGCGTTCATTCCTAAGTATAGCAGATATAAGCTATAAGGTTAGATTCCTTTTAACCTTCTGTGGTGCAGTGGTAGCGCCTTGACTTAGTAATCGTAAGTCCTAGGTTCGAATCCCGGTCGGGGCAAAAAATGATTCATGTTTTCACATATGTAATGTGCTTATTTGCATTTCATGGCCCGAATGAGATTGGGAATTGAATTAAATGCTAAAATGAAGCCTCGAGTGAGGTTGGGGAATCTGTAATATGAACATAGTGGCATTCAGTTAGAATGCGTTCATTCCTAAGCATAGCAGATATAAGCTATAAGGTTGGATTCTTTTTAACCTTCTGTGGTGTAGTGGTAGCGCCTTGACTTAGTAATCATAAGTCCTAGGTTCAAATCCCGGTCGGGGGAAAAAAAAATGATTCATGTTTTCACATATGTGATGTGCTTATTTGTATTTCATGGCCCGAATGAGATTGGGAATTGAATTAAATGCTAAAATGAAGCCACGAGTGAGGTTGGGAAATCTGTAATATGAACATAGTGGCATTCAGTTAGAATGCGTTCATTCCTAAGTATAGCAGATATAAGCTATAAGGTTGGATTCCTTTTAACCTTCTGTGGTGTAGTGGTAGCGCCTTGACTTAGTAATCATAAGCCCTAGGTTCGAATCCCGGTCGGGGTAAAAAATGATTCATGTTTTCACATATGTAATGTGCTAATTTGTATTTCATGGCTCGAATGAGATTGGGAATTGAATTAAATGCTAAAATGAAGCCACGAGTAAGGTTTGGGAATCTGTGATATGAACATAGTGGCATTCAGTTAGAATGCGTTTATTCCTAAGTGTAGCAGATATAAGCTATAAGGTTGAATTCCTTTTAACCTTCTGTGGTGTAGTGGTAGCGCCTCGACTTAGTAATCATAAGTCCTAGATTCGAATCCCGGTCGGGGTACAAAATGATTCATGTTTTCACAAATGTAATGTGCTTATTTGTATTTCATGGCCCGAATGAGATTGGGAATTAAATTAAATGCTAAAATGAAGCCACGAGTGAGGTTGGGGAATCTGTAATATGAACATTGTGGCATTCAGTTAGAATGCGTTCATTCCTAAGTATTGCAGATATAAGCTATAAGGTTGGATTCCTTTTAACCTTCTGTGGTGTAGTGGTAGCACCTTGACTTAGTAATCATAAGTCCTAGGTTCGAATCCCGGTCTGGGTAAAAAATGATTCATGTTTTCACATATGTAATGTGCTTATTTGTATTTCATGGCCCGAATGAGATTTGGAATTGAATTAAATGCTAAAATGAAGCCACGAGTGAGGTTGGGGAATCTTTAATATGAACATAGTGGCATTCAGTTAGAATGCGATCATTCCTAAGTATAGCAGATATAAGCTATAAGGTTGGATTCCTTTTAACCTTCTGTGGTGTAGTGGTAGCGCCTTGACTTAGTAATCATAAGTCCTAGGTTCAAATCATGGTTGGGGTAAAAAATGATTCATATTTTCACATATGTAATGTGCTTATTTGTATTTCATGGCCCGAATGAGATTGGGAATTGAATTAAATGCTAAAATGAAGCCACGAATGAGGTTGGGGAATCTGTAATATGAACATAGTGGCATTCAGTTAGAATGTGTTCATTCCTAAGTATAGCAGATATAAGCTATAAGGTAGGATTCCTTTTAACCTTCTGTGGTGTAGTGGTAGCGCCTTGACTTAGTAATCATAAGTCCTAGGTTCGAATCCCGGCCGGGGTAAAAAATTATTCATGTTTTCACAAATGTAATGTGCTTATTTGTATTTCATGGCCCGAATGAGATTGGGAATTGAATTAAATCCTGAAATGAAGCCACGAGTGAGGTTGTGGAATCTGTAATATGAACATAGTGGCATTCAGTTAGAATGCGTTCATTCCTAAGTATAGCAGATATAAGCTATAAGGTTGAATTCCTTTTAACCTTCTGTGGTGTAGTGGTAGCGCCTTGACTTAGTAATCATAAGTCCTAGGTTCAAATCCCAGTCGGGGTAAAAAATGATTCATGTTTTCACTTATGTAATGTGCTTATTTGTATTTCATGGCCCGAATGAAATTGGGAATTGAATTAAATGCTAAAATGAAGCCACGAGTGAGGTTGGGGAATCTGTAATATGAACATAGTGTCATTCAGTTAGAATGCGTTCATTCCTAAGTATAGCAGATATAAGCTATAAGGTTGGATTCCTTTTAACCTTCTGTGGTGCAGTGGTAGCGCCTTGACTTAGTAATCATAAGTCCTAGGTTCGAATCCCGGTCGGGGCAAAAAATGATTCATGTTTTCACATATGTAATGTGCTTATTTGTATTTCATGGCCCGAATGAGATTGGGAATTTAATTAATTGCTAAAATGAAGCCACGAGTGAGGTTGGGGAATCTGTAATAT
Organism: Halocaridina rubra; assembly: GCA_037179515.1. Classification (NCBI taxonomy): domain Eukaryota; kingdom Metazoa; phylum Arthropoda; class Malacostraca; order Decapoda; family Atyidae; genus Halocaridina; species Halocaridina rubra. Next base: position 17,330 of record JAXCGZ010008755.1, read on the forward strand.
GAACATAGTGGCATTCAGTTAGAATGCGTTCATTCCTAAGTATAGCAGATATAAGCTATAAGGTTGGATTCCTTTTAACCTTCTGTGGTGTAGTGGTAGCGCCTTGACTTAGTAATCATAAGTCCTAGGTTCGAATCCCGGTCTGGGTAAAAAATGATTCATGTTTTCACATATGTAATGTGCTTATTTGTATTTCATGGCCCGAATGAGATTTGGAATTGAATTAAATGCTAAAATGAAGCCACGAGTGAGGTTGGGTAATCTTTAATATGAACATAGTGGCATTCAGTTAGAATGCGATCATTCCTAAGTATAGCAGATATAAGCTATAAGGTTGGATTCCTTTTAACCTTCTGTGGTGTAGTGGTAGCGCCTTGACTTAGTAATCATAAGTCCTAGGTTCAAATCATGGTTGGGGTAAAAAATGATTCATATTTTCACATATGTAATGTGCTTATTTGTATTTCATGGCCCGAATGAGATTGGGAATTGAATTAAATGCTAAAATGAAGCCACGAATGAGGTTGGGGAATCTGTAATATGAACATAGTGGCATTCAGTTAGAATGTGTTCATTCCTAAGTATAGCAGATATAAGCTATAAGGTAGGATTCCATTTAACATTCTGTGGTGTAGTGGTAGCGCCTTGACTTAGTAATCATAAGTCCTAGGTTCGAATCCCGGCCGGGGTAAAAAATTATTCATGTTTTCACAAATGTAATGTGCTTATTTGTATTTCATGGCCCGAATGAGATTGGGAATTGAAGTAAATGCTAAAATGAAGCCATGAGTGAGGTTGGGGAATCTGTAATATGAACATAGTGGCTTTCAGTTAGAATGCGTTCATTCCTAAGTATAGCAGATATAAGCTATAAGGTTGGATTCCTTTTAACCTTCTGTGGTGTAGTGGTAGCGCTTTCACTTAGTAATCATAAGTCCTTGGTTCGAATCCCGGTCGGGGTAAAAAATGATTCATTTTTTCACATATGTAATGTGCTTATTTGTATTTCATGGCCCGAATGAGATTGGGAATTGAATTAAATGCTAAAATGAAGCCACGAGTGAGATTGGGGAATCTGTAATATGAACATAGTGGCATTCAGTTAGAATGCATTCATTCCTAAGTATAGCAGATATAAGCTATAAGGTTGGATTCCTTTTAACCTTCTGTGGTGTAGTGGTAGCGCCTTGACTTAGTAATCATAAGTCCTAGGTTCGAATCCCGGTAGGGTTAAAAAATGATTCATGTTTTCACATATGTAATGTGCTTATTTGTATTTCATGGCCCGAATGAGATTGGGAATTGAATTAAATCCTGAAATGAAGCCACGAGTGAGGTTGTGGAATCTGTAATATGAACATAGTGGCATTCAGTTAGAATGCGTTCATTCCTAAGTATAGCAGATATAAGCTATAAGGTTGAATTCCTTTTAACCTTCTGTGGTGTAGTGGTAGCGCCTTGACTTCGTAATCATAAGTCCTAGGTTCAAATCCCAGTCGGGGTAAAAAATGATTCATGTTTTCACATATGTAATGTGCTTATTTGTATTTCATGGCCCGAATGAGATTGGGAATTTAATTAATTGCTAAAATGAAGCCTCGAGTGAGGTTGGGGAATCTGTAATATGAACATAGTGGCATTCAGTTAGAATGCGTTCATTCCTAAGCATAGCAGATATAAGCTATAAGGTTGGATTCCTTTTAACCTTCTGTGGTGTAGTGGTAGCGCCTTGACTTAGTAATCATAAGTCCTAGGTTCGAATCCCGGTCGGGGTATAAAAAAAGATTCATGTTTTCACATATGTGATGTGCTTATTTGTTTTTCATGGCCCGAATGAGAATGGGAATTGAATTAATTGCTAAAATGAAGCCACGAGTGAGGTTGGGAAATCTGTAATATGAACATAGTGGCATTCAGTTAGAATGTGTTCATTCCTAAGTGTAGCAGATATAAGCTATAAGGTTGGATTCCTTTTAACCTTCTGTGGTGTAGTGGTAGCGCCTTGACCTAGTAATCATAAGCCCTAGGTTCGAATCCTGGTCGGGGTACAAAATGATTCATGTTTTCACATATGTAATGTGCTTATTTGTATTTCATGGCCCGAATGAGATTGGGAATTGAATTAAATGCTAAAATGAAGCCACGAGTAAGGTTGGGGAATCTGTGATAAGAACATAGTGGCATTCAGTTAGAATGCGTTCATTCCTAAGTATAGCAGATATAAGCTATAAGGTTGAATTCCTTTTAACCTTCTGTGGTGTAGTGGTAGCGCCTTGACTTAGTAATCATAAGTCCTAGATTCGAATCCCGGTCGGGGTACAAAATGATTCATGTTTTCACATATGTAATGTGCTTATTTGTATTTCACGGCCCGAATGAGATTGGGAATTGAATTAAATGCTAAAATGAAGCCACGAGTGAGATTGGGGAATCTGTAATATGAACATAGTGGCATTCAGTTAGAATGCGTTCATTCCTAAGTATAGCAGATATATGCTATAAGTTTGGATTCCTTTTAACCTTCTGTGGTGTAGTGGTAGCGAATTGACTTATTAATCATAAGTCCTAGGTTCGAATCCCGGTCGGGGTAAAAAATGATTCATGTTTTCACATACGTAATGTGCTTATTTGTATTTCATGGCCCGAATGAGATTGGGAATTGAATTAAATGCTAAAATGAAGCCACAAGTGAGATTGGAGAATCAGTAATATGAACATAGTGGCATTCAGTTAGAATGCGTTCATTCCTAAGTATAGCAGATATAAGCTATAAGGTTGGATTCCTTTTAACCTTCTGTGGTGTAGTGGTAGCGCCTTGACTTAGTAATCATAAGTCCTAGGTTCGAATCCCGGTCGGGGTAAAAAATTATTCATGTTTTCACATATGTAATGTGCTTATTTGTATTTCATGGCCCGAATGAGATTGGGAATTGAAGTAAATGCTAAAATGAAGCCACGAGTGAGGTTGGGGAATCTGTAATATGAACATAGTGGCTTTCAGTTAGAATGCGTTCATTCCTAAGTATAGCAGATATAAGCTATAAGGTTGGATTCCTTTTAACCTTCTGTGGTGTAGTGGTAGCGCTTTCACTTAGTAATCATAAGTCCTTGGTTCGAATCCCGGTCGGGGTAAAAAATGATTCATTTTTTCACATATGTAATGTGCTTATTTGTATTTCATGGCCCGAATGAGATTGGGAATTGAATTAAATGCTAAAATGAAGCCACGAGTGAGGTTGGGGAATCTGTAATATGAACATAGTGGCATTCAGTTAGAATGCGTTCATTCCTAAGTATAGCAGATATAAGCTATAAGGTTGGATTCCTTTTAACCTTCTGTGGTGTAGTGGTAGCGCCTTGACTTAGTAATCATAAGTCCTAGGTTCGAGTCCCGGTCGGGGTAAAAAATGATTCATGTTTTCACATATGTAATGTGCTTATTTGATATTTCATGGCCCGAATGAGATTGGGAATTGAATTAAATGCTAAAATGAAGCCACGAGTGAGGTTGGGGAATCTGTAATATGAACATAGTGGCATTCAGTTAGAATGCGTTCATTCCTAAGTATAGCAGATATAAGCTATAAGGTTGGGTTCCTTTTAACCTTCTGTGGTGTAGTGGTAGCGCCTTGACTTAGTAATCATAAGTCCTAGGTTCGAGTCCCGGTCGGGGTAAAAAATGATTCATGTTTTCACATATGTAATGTGCTTATTTGATATTTCATGGCCCGAATGAGATTGGGAATTGAATTAAATGCTAAAATGAAGCCACGAGTGAGGTTGGGGAATCTGTAATATGAACATAGTGGCATTCAGTTAGAATGCGTTCATTCCTAAGTATAGCAGATATAAGCTATAAGGTTGGATTCCTTTTAACCTTCTGTGGTGTAGTGGTAGCGCCTTGACTTAGTAATCATAAGTCCTAGGTTCGAGTCCCGGTCGGGGTAAAAAATGATTCATGTTTTCACATATGTAATGTGCTTATTTGATATTTCATGGCCCGAATGAGATTGGGAATTGAATTAAATGCTAAAATGAAGCCACGAGTGAGGTTGGGGAATCTGTAATATGAACATAGTGGCATTCAGTTAGAATGCGTTCATTCCTAAGTATAGCAGATATAAGCTATAAGGTTGGATTCCTTTTAACCTTCTGTGGTGTAGTGGTAGCGCCTTGACTTAGTAATCATAAGTCCTAGGTTCGAGTCCCGGTCGGGGTAAAAAAATGATTCATGTTTTCACATATGTAATGTGCTTATTTGATATTTCATGGCCCGAATGAGATTGGGAATTGAATTAAATGCTAAAATGAAGCCACGAGTGAGGTTGGGGAATCTGTAATATGAACATAGTGGCATTCAGTTAGAATGCGTTCATTCCTAAGTATAGCAGATATAAGCTATAAGGTTGGATTCCTTTTAACCTTCTGTGGTGTAGTGGTAGCGCCTTGACTTAGTAATCATAAGTCCTAGGTTCGAGTCCCGGTCGGGGTAAAAAATGATTCATGTTTTCACATATGTAATGTGCTTATTTGATATTTCATGGCCCGAATGAGATTGGGAATTGAATTAAATGCTAAAATGAAGCCACGAGTGAGGTTGGGGAATCTGTAATATGAACATAGTGGCATTCAGTTAGAATGCGTTCATTCCTAAGTATAGCAGATATAAGCTATAAGGTTGGATTCCTTTTAACCTTCTGTGGTGTAGTGGTAGCGCCTTGACTTAGTAATCATAAGTCCTAGGTTCGAGTCCCGGTCGGGGTACAAAAATGATTCATGTTTTCACATATGTAATGTGCTTATTTGATATTTCATGGCCCGAATGAGATTGGGAATTGAATTAAATGCTAAAATGAAGCCACGAGTGAGGTTGGGGAATCTGTAATATGAACATAGTGGCATTCAGTTAGAATGCGTTCATTCCTAAGTATAGCAGATATAAGCTATAAGGTTGGATTCCTTTTAACCTTCTGTGGTGTAGTGGTAGCGCCTTGACTTAGTAATCATAAGTCCTAGGTTCGAGTCCCGGTCGGGGTACAAAAATTATTCATATATATATATGTTTATATATATATATATATATATATATATATATATATATATATATATATATATATATATATATATATATATATATATATATATATATATATATATATATATATATATATATATATATATTTAAATATATATTTTTACATATATATATATATATATATATATATATATATATATATATATATATATATTTATATATGTATATATATATATATATATATATATATATATATATATATATATATATATATGTATGTATGTATTTATATACTTTAGCCTTTTTCCCCTTATAAGGGTAGTGGCTTAGTCAAGACAAAATTCTCTGACTCTCTGTGAAGAGAAAATACAGAGGACGGGATTCCCAGTCCCCACGCTCTGCCCCCTTCAGTTGACTCCTATGACATGCAGGGGAACATGTAGGAAGCACTCTAGCCCCCCTCCCCGAAGTGGCAAATTATAATAATAATAATAATAGTAATAATAAGAATAATAATTATAATAATAATAATAATAATAATAATAATAATAATAATAATAATAATAATAATAATAATAATAATAATAAAATAATAATAATAATAATAATAATAACAATAATAATAATAATAATAATAATAATAATAATAATAATAATAATAATAATAATAATAATAATAATAATAATAATAATAATAATAATAATAATAATAATAATAATAATAATAATAATAATAATTTCAATAAAAATAATAATAATAGTAAAAACAGCAACAACCATAGGTAGAATAATAAGAATTGGAAGAAGAGAGGAGGGGAAGGAATTGGAGGAGGAGAATGATGAACTGCATATCAATGCACAGCATCTCAAGCTCGGTCGGCATCCCCCTTTAATGTCACCGACGTAAATATTTGTAATTATTGTAATAATTTTGGTTTGAACTCTATTTTCTCTTGTTCTTTTAATTATTCAAATAATCGTCTTTATTAATCCTGCTTTCATATCATTTGAGTTGTATTTTTTGAGGGATCTTGTCTGCTGATGATAATGTAACTTATTTGAATTCATATTTCACATTTTTCTTGTTTTTGCTTTTTAGCTGGCCGAGGGAAAGCCAAAATGATCAGGAAATGCAGGGGAGATAAAGTGTCACGATAGAGAAAATTCTTTTTTCCCCTCTTTTTTCTTTCTTCTTTCTCCTCCTCCTCCTCCTCCTCCCTCCATCTCTCTTCCTTACCTCTTCGAACGGTGTTCATTTGATTAGGCTCTTACTTAGCCACAAGTAAAATGAATGTACTGCAGGCCCTTATGACTGTTAGTTCTTTAGG
>JAXCGZ010008756.1:0-5000 GCA_037179515.1 Halocaridina rubra
AATATATATATATATATATATATATATATATATATATATATATATATATATATATATATATATATATATATATATATATAATATATATATATATATATATATATATATATATATACATATATATATATATATATATATATATATATATATATATATATATATATATATATATATATATATATATATATATATATATATATATATATATATATATATATATATATATATATATATATATATATATATATATATATATATATATATATATATATATATATATATATATATATATATATATATATATATATATATATATGTCTATATATATATATATATATATATCTATATATATATATATATATATATATATATATATATATATATATATATATATATATATATATATATATATATATATATATATATATATATATATATATATATATATATATATATATATATATATATATATATATATATATATATATATATATATATATATATATATATATATATATATATATATATATATATATATATATATATATATATATATATATATATATATATATATATATATATATATATATATATATATATATATATATATATATATATATATATATATATATATATATATATATATATATATATATATATATATATATATATATATATATATATATATATATATATATATTATATATATATATATATATATATATATATATATATATATATATATATATATATATATATATATATATATATATATATATATATATATATATATATATATATATATATATATATATATATATATATATATATATATATATATATATATATATATATATATATATATATATATATATATATATATATATATATATATATATATATATATATATATATATATATATATATATATATATATATATATATATATATATATATATATATATATATATATATATATATATATATATATATATATATATATATATATATATATATATATATATATATATATATATATATATATATATATATATATATATATATATATATATATATATATATATATATATATATATATATATATATATATATATATATATATATATATATATATATATATATATATATATATATATATATATATATATATATATATATATATATATATATATATATATATATATATATATATATATATATATATATATATATATATATATATATATATATATATATATATATATATATATATATATATATATATATATATATATATATATATATATATATATATATATATATATATATATATATATATATATATATATATATATATATATATATATATATATATATATATATATATATATATATATATATATATATATATATATATATATATATATATATATATATATATATATATATATATATATATATATATATATATATATATATATATATATATATATATATATATATATATATATATATATATATATATATATATATATATATATATATATATTATATATATATATATATATATATATATATATATATATATATATATATATATATATATATATATATATATATATATATATATATATATAATATATATATATATATATATATATATATATATATATATATAATATATATATATATATATATATATATATATATATATATATATATATATATATATATATATATATATATGAATCATTTTTACCCACCGGGACTCGAACCTAGGACTTATGATTACTAAGTCAAGGCCTACCACTACACCACAGAAGGTTAAAAGGAATCAACCTTATAGCTTATATCTGCTATACTTAGGAATGTGCATTCTAACTGAATGCCACTATGTTCATATTACAGATTCCCAACCTCACTCGTGGCTTCTTTTAGCATTTAATTCAATTCCAATCTCATCGGGCCTGAAATACAAATAACACATTATATATGTAAAACATGAATCATTTTTTACCCCGACCGGGACTCGAACCTAGGACTTATGATTACTAAGTCAAGGCGCTACCACTACACCACAGAAGGTTAAAAGGAATCCAACCTTATAGCTTATATCTGCTATACTTAGGAATGAACGCATTCTAACTGAATGCCACTATGTTCATATTACAGATTCCCCAACCTCACTCGTGGCTTCATTTTAGCATTTAATTCAATTCCCAATCTCATTCGGGCCGTGAAATAACCAAATAACACATTATATATGTGAAAACATGAATCATTTTTTACCCCGACCGGGACTCGAACCTAGGACTTATGATTACTAAGTCAAGGCGCTACCACTACACCACAGAAGGTTAAAAGGAATCCAACCTTATAGCTTATATCTGCTATACTTAGGAATGAACGCATTCTAACTGAATGCCACTATGTTCATATTACAGATTCCCCAACCTCACTCGTGGCTTCATTTTAGCATTTAATTCAATTCCCAATCTCATTCGGGCCGTGAAATAACCAAATAACACATTATATATGTGAAAACATGAATCATTTTTAACCCCGACCGGGACTCGAACCTAGGACTTATGATTACTAAGTCAAGGCGCTACCACTACACCACAGAAGGTTAAAAGGAATCCAACCTTATGGCTTATATCTGCTATACTTAGGAATGAACGCATTCTAACTGAATGCCACTATGTTCATATTACAGATTCCCCAACCTCACTCGTGGCTTCATTTTAGCATTTAATTCAATTCCCAATCTCATTCGGGCCGTGAAATAACCAAATATCACATTATATATGTGAAAACATGAATCATTATTTACCCCGACCGGGACTCGAACCTAGGACTTATGATTACTAAGTCAAGGCGCTACCACTACACCACAGAAGGTTAAAAGGAATCCAACCTTATAGCTTATATCTGCTATACTTATAAATGAACGCATTCTAATTGAATGCCACTATGTTCATATTACAGATTCCCCAACCTCACTCGTGGCTTCATTTTAGCATTTAATTCAATTCCCAATCTCATTCGGGCCGTGAAATAACCAAATAACACATTATATATGTGAAAACATGAATCATTTTTTACCCCGACCGGGACTCGAACCTAGGACTTATGATTACTAAGTCAAGGCGCTACCACTACAGCACAGAAGGTTAAAAGGAATCCAACCTTATAGCTTATATCTGCTATACTTAGGAATGAACGCATTCTAACTGAAGCCACGAGTGAGGTTGGGGAATCTGTAATATGAACATAGTGGCATTCAGTTAGAATGCGTTCATTCCTAAGTATAGCAGATATAAGCTATAAGGTTGGATTCCTTTTAACCTTCTGTGGTGTAGTGGTAGCGCCTTGACTTAGTAATCATAAGTCCTAGGTTCGAGTCCCGGTCGGGGTAAAAAATGATTCATGTTTTCACATATATAATGTGTTATTTGGTTATTTCACGGCCCGAATGAGATTGGGAATTGAATTAAATGCTAAAATGAAGCCACGAGTGAGGTTGGGGAATCTGTAATATGAACATAGTGGCATTCAGTTAGAATGCGTTCATTCCTAAGTATAGCAGATATAAGCTATAAGGTTGGATTCCTTTTAACCTTCTGTGGTGTAGTGGTAGCGCCTTGACTTAGTAATCATAAGTCCTAGGTTCGAGTCCCGGTCGGGGTAAAAAATGATTCATGTTTTCACATATATAATGTGTTATTTGGTTATTTCACGGCCCGAATGAGATTGGGAATTGAATTAAATGCTAAAATGAAGCCACGGGTGAGGTTGGGGAATCAGTAATATGAACATAGTGGCATTCAGTTAGAATGCGTTCATTCCTAAGTATAGCAGATATAAGCTATAAGGTTGGATTCCTTTTAACCTTCTGTGGTGTAGTGGTAGCGCCTTGACTTAGTAATCATAAGTCCTAGGTTCGAGTCCCAGTCGGGGTAAAAAATGATTCATGTTTTCACATATATAATGTGTTATTTGGTTATTTCACGGCACGAATGAGATTGGGAATTGAATTAAATGCTAAAAGGAAGCCACGAGTGAGGTTGGGGAATCTGTAATATGAACACAGTGGCATTCAGTTAGAATGCGTTCATTCCTAAGTATAGCAGATATAAGCTATAAGGTTGGATTCCTTTTTACCTTCTGTGGTGTAGTGGTAGCGCCTTGACCTAGTAATCATAAGTCCTAGGTTCGAGTCCCGGTCGGGGTAAAAAATTATTCATGTTTTCACATATATAATGTGTTATTTGGTTATTTCACGGCTCGGATAAGAATGGGAATTGAATTAAATGCTAAAATGAAGCCACGAATGAGGTTGGGGAATCTGTGATATGAACATAGTGGCATTCACTTAGAATGCGTTCATTCCTAAGTATAGCAGATATAAGCTATAAGGTTGGATTCCTTTTAACCTTCTGTGGTGTAGTGGTAGCGCCTTGACTTAGTAATCATAAGTCCTAGGTTCGAGTCCCGGTCGGGGTAAAAAGTGATTCATGTTTTCACATATATAATGTGTTATTTGGTTATTTCACGGCCCGAATGAGATTGGTAATTTAATTAAATGCTAAAATGAAGCCACGAGTGAGGTTGGGGAATCTGTAATATGAACATAGTGGCATTCACTTAGAATGCGTTCATTCCTAAGTATAGCAGATATAAGCTATAAGGTTGGATTCCTTTTAACCTTCTGTGGTGTAGTGGTAGCGCCTTGACTTAGTAATCATAAGTCCTAGGTTCGAGTCCCGGTCGAGGTAAAAAATGATTCATGTTTTCACATATATAATGTGTTATTTGGTTATTTCACGGCCCGAATGAGATTGGGAATTGAATTAAATGCTAAAATGAAGCCACGAGTGTGGTTGGGGAATCTGTAATATGAACACAGTGGCATTCAGTTAGAATGCGTTCATTCCTAAGTATAGCAGATATAAGCTATAAGGTTGGATTCCTTTTTACCTTCTGTGGTGTAGTGGTAG